>JAUUDZ010432353.1:0-13607 GCA_032361705.1 Panulirus versicolor
TATTACTTACTCGATCAAACCACCTCACACCACATATTGTCCTCAAACATCTCATTTCCAGCACATCCACCCTCTTCCGCACAACTCTATCTATAGCCCACGCCTCGCAACCATATAACATTGTTGGAACCACTATTCTTTCAAACATACTCATTTTTGCTTTCCAAGATAATGTTCTCACCTTCCACACATTTTTCAATGCTCCCAGAACTTTCACCCCCTCCTCCACCCTGTGACTCAGAAATATTATATCAAGATGATTTGTCTGAAAATATCTATGAAGTTCTTTCAATCAAATGATATATATTTCATATAAATTCTTCATTATCATGGTCTGAACTACTTTAGCTCTTGCTTGTATCATGTGAACATAAAACACACAACATTTATAAAAAATCACAAATAAAAAAAAATTCCATTCTGATTCACAGCATTACTGTTGTACATCCTAAAAACCCTTTTCTGTCTAAAGACTTTCTAATACATGTCACCAATCTGAAATCAAATACAAATTATCACACATGAAACAAAATACAGCCATAAATAAAATATTTGGAACATTAAGGATGATGAATATTATGACATCCTTTCTGTAAATTTCTAAAAAATCTATCATTTCTTATTCATATCAAAACACTAACATGAATTTTGTATAAAATTGAATTAGCAGTGATTTTTTCTAGAATAATTTAGCAAAATATTATTAAGGCTGCTGTACAAAATTACATTAATAGTACTTCTGAATACCAAAGATTCCAGCATAAACTACTGTATACGGTACCTGTTGTCTATCCTTTATCAATTTCGACTCAGGGTGGCTAGATTTGACCATGGAGTCTGCCATGGTGCCCATTTCCTTCACTATACCACTATAAGTGTCGATTTCAAGCTCCAGAGCCTGCATAGAAAATATAAGTTACAAGAAGTGAAAGCTAACATTTGCATGTGCACTGTGCGACAGAATTATTTGAAATAACAATGGAGAGACTTGCAGATTTTTCATTCTTCTCAGATTTTTCAATTACTTATGTGATTGTAATTTCATCGTACTGAATTTAGTCTATTGGGGCACATATAGAATGGTGAGTAATATTGTGAAGAGCAGAGCTGAAACGTGTTGAATGGATCAGGGGAGTGTCTAGAAATAGGAAAAAGTGGGGGTAGCTTGCTTAATCCATTCCACACTTGCTCCTCCATTATCAACCCACTTCTATAAGCAAGCCCTACAACCATCTCTGATGAGTGTTCATGTTACTTATAAAGACTTTATATAAACATTATAAATGTACACATACTATACATTAACTTATTTTGTCTACCATAAATAATATTTCTGAGTTAGATCCTTAGGAATGTAACTAACTTGTACCCATGAGTTAGTACTGGAAATATATGTTCAATTAAAATTGTTTGACTAAGAGTTGCATTTTCCAGGAATACATTTCTGACATTAACTGGTGCTAACCTATATATTTCTAACTGCACTTACAATATTCTAACTCTAAAACATTCCAAAACATGAAATCAATCAAATCACAACATACTTTCTACAGATTTTCGTTTCATACTCTTAATTCATGCTAGAATTTAATTGTATGACCTTTTTATCTTTTTAACTTACCTTATGCTTTGCTAAGAGTTTTCGAGCCACATCTTCATCCTTGCCATAGTCTTTTGTCTGTAAAATGTTCCGTTTCTCGTTCATCCATGCTTCAATCTCAGTGACTTCAAAAAAGTATTGTTGAGCCTTGAGATTAAGTTCTAATTTCCTGCTACGCTCATTAGCTTCTGCCAGCAAATCATCCCATGCCTCTTGTAGCTCTGCACAACGACTCTCAATCTGATATAGGTATTAAATTCTTAGCTTGTAATTCATTAGCACTACATTGCATTATGTTTTACATTTACAAAGACAGATCTTGAGACTTACGAATTTAAAGACTGTTTATGAAAGAGCAATGCATTGTGGAAGGTGTTAACGATATATGGTGTGGGAGGAAAGCTATTAGAAGCAATAGAGAGTTATCAAAAATGTAAGGCACATGTGCAAGAAAGAATAAGGAATGGTGAGTTGTTCCAGAAGGTGGGTCTCCATCTGGAGTTTGATGTGACTGTGGCAGTTTAATCTGTTTATGGATGGGGTGGTCAGGTGGGTGAATGCAAGTCTTAGGGAAAGAGGCAGGTCTTGCTATGTGTTGTGGGTGGTGAGGGCCTGAGGGTTGAGTCAGATACTGTTTGCTGATGACATGATATGTGTGACAGATTCAAGTGAGAAACTAAAGAAACTGGTTTCTGAGTTTGGGAGACTGTGTGAAGGAAGAAAGCTGAGATTAAATAGGAATAAATTAGGTTCAGCAATGGAGATAGGTAGGTTAATTAGAGTGCGAGTTTGAATATGGGAATGAACATGGCAGCAAATGCAACCATGGGAACTGGTTGCATTTGTGGAAAGAAAGGTCACTGTCCATAAAGGTAAAGGTAGGTATGTTTGAAGATACAGTAGTCCTAATGGTGTATGGATACGAGATATGGGTCCTAGATTATATAAATACTGATCAGGGTGGATGTGCTGGAAATAAATTGTCTGAGGACAAGGAGGGTTGATCTCTTAAGAAATAATCGGGTAAAAGAGAGATGTGGTAGCATGATGAGTCTTATGTGAGAGATGCAAAGTGTTTACTGAAATGGTTTGGACATGAAGAGGGTGATTAAGGAGGTTAACATGTAGGAGGTGGGTGTGAAAAGGCAAATGAGGACCCTTGAGAACACGTGGAAGGATGGGAAGG
This sequence comes from Panulirus versicolor, assembly GCA_032361705.1. NCBI lineage: Eukaryota > Metazoa > Arthropoda > Malacostraca > Decapoda > Palinuridae > Panulirus > Panulirus versicolor. The sequence goes on from JAUUDZ010432353.1 coordinate 2,787, forward strand.
GAAAATGCTTTAAGATATCAGAGCCTGAACTAGGGAGGGTGTAAGGCATGCCTAGGATAAAGCAAATTGGAGCATTGTGGTACAGGGGGATAGCATGCTGTCCATGAGCTGAACCAAGGCTTATGAAATGATCAGGGGAAACTAAGGAAGGATGTCAGAGGCCAGGTGGGAGATAAAGTTGATGTGAGCAAATGAGAGCATTTGCATCTTTGTACCAAGCACTACCTTGCCATCAAGGGAAAGAGCAAACAAGTATGAAAAATGAAATAATAACAATATTGTAAGAATTAAAACAATAATAGAAAATCTGAGTGGTGAGAAATATAAACAAGTATAAAACATGAAAACAAATTCTTATATCAAACTGCTTCTCTGGACTTACTGACAAACTGTTAGGAACAAATGAACAACTTCTCTCACATACATTCACAACCTACCTGTCATGCATATTTCACTGAAACATGAGCCTACTATCCACAGCCAGGCCCATGGATCATTTTGTGGCTTACCTTGACCACTTCATATGCCACTGTTCAGCCACTGACGGTATGTTGACCAGTGAATTTTCTAAAAGCAAATATTCTGAAGACTACACTTTTCTTCTTGTCTCCAGTAATTCTCTGTCAACAAGAAACACTACCTCATCTATCAAAAACCTCAACCCAAAGTACCAGCCAATCTTGAATGCCTGAACCCAAGATATCAGGAAAGTGGTCTTCACTGCTAGCCTATCTTAGGGGACCTCTTATTGGGGTACACATTCCTTAAATGACTGCAATGCTCTTTCAACACTTTTAATTACCACTATCCATGTTTAAGTCTCAGAAAATTCTTTACTGTGGCATTTGGGGGCTGTGCCATGCACCTTTCCACAACAAATAATTTTCCACTTGATTTCTGCATTAAGTTTCAATTCTATTCATTTCTGCTCCGTTTCCCTTGCTCATAGGTTGACTACTAGGAAGAATGTGAACTTTGAACTACTAAATTACTCTTTCTCCTCCCAGATAATCCCAGTGAGAAAGACTCTCTTTCTCTCTCTCTCTCTCCCCCCACAATTCCTACCTCTCTTTACTCTTATACCTCTTGTAATGCAGTCTGGGGGTTGTACAAGAATGAATGTTATGGTGTGCTAGACCGTAAACAGTTGCAAGCAGTGGTTCATGGACAGTAATCCTGTCCTTTAGGATAAAAAAAGCCATTAGACAAGGTATCATTGGGATCTAACCAATTATTTGCCCCCAACCACACACACAAAAAAGGTTCTTCCATTCCATTGCTCAATGGCTTCCTGTTTAAAAAGAAAGTTTTTCAAAAGTCTAAAACATTTTTTCCTCAACAAACTCATTCTTCATTTAACAATAATCTTCCTCTTCTTCAAATACCTTTCATGTAACAATAATATCTTGTAGACGCAGTCAAAATTTCTGTGATAATTGGGGAGTTTTCTTTCTTGCTTAGTCTCACTCTCCAAATCCTAAATTTTTTCCATTCATTTACAGTCCTGGTTTACCAAACTAAAATTTCAGTCAGACATCCAAACTTGAAATACCTTCAGTCATTCATAGAACACAAACTAAAGCACACTAGATAAGCAAAGAGTATTTTTTTTACAAGACAGACTCTATCCTAAATTCTAAAATTTTAGTTACAAGGAAATGAAGGGTCTAACTTTTGTGGATTGATGTTAAAAGAATAACCCAACCTGCCAGGTAAAAATATATCTAATCCACTTATAAACTATCATTTATACCATCTGATTTCATATTCCTATCAAATATGTTTACACAATGCACTCAAGTTATCAACAGTCGACGGTCAAAATCTTACCAGAACCTTTTCAGGGTGCTGATCTTCTATCAGTTTTTTCCCCTTAGCCATTGTCTTTGTGATTTGAGGCTGATGTCCCTGAATCTCTGCTTTCAACTTTATATGTTTCTTGTTAAGAGTCTGAGCTTCATGAAGATTTTGTCCTAGAACCTGAAGACAAAAATTACCAGTGATCACTTAATAATTGTTAAACTTTTTCATTATGGCACTGATGACATAATATTTGGCAATCTTTCATCTCCTACCATGAACATTATATTTGCTCCATTACTTAATTACCATAATTTGTCATAAAGATACAAATATGATATATCTGAAAATATGGTCACTTTTATGAATATCATCATGGTCATCAAAACTAATAGCTTCTTGGCCACCAGACAGTCCTTTAAGGGCTGGCTCACTAAGCAGCTGTCACTAACCCTCCCAATACCCAGGGAGGTAATACCAGAAATATACCTCCCTGGTTGGTGGCTGCCTATTAACTAATACCTGCTGAATCAAATCAAACGTACTTAAAATTATGATTCAAGAGCTTCAAATTCATTATGAATCTTATATAAAAATCTGCTTAACAAAAATAAAAATACAAACTTTTGATGTGGCCATTGGCACATGTTCCTTGATCCACTGCATCTCAGCATCAAGCTCAAAATTGAATTCGTGCCATCTTAATGATTCCTCAAGAGCAGCACGGCGTCGAGCTGCTGGTTCCTGTAAACAAGATATTTTCATAATATTAAACATTATGAAAATCTGGTATCAGCTACAGAATGGATGTGAGCAATTGCAACCTTTCTTCCTCTGTTCCTGGAACTAGCATACTAATATAGGTTATGATTATCAAATATGAAAAAAAAATTATACAGGAAACAACTATAGTGCGAGTTTGATTATTCTTTATGAATAAGAAACCTTGCACTTGTCTTATGATAAAAAATTAAAAAGCCATCCAATTAATAATCTTCACATTATTAACAATATTGGAGAACTTAAAATGAAAATTTCAAACCTTCAGCTTCTGGAAGCGATTCTTTGCTGATACACAAGAGGCTTTGATATTTTCTGCATCGAAGTGTCCATCATGCACCATTTGATCACCAGTAGCACACATTTCACTTATCTTTCTTTCCATGGCATTCATATCATTTTCTAAATTCTGCTGTTTATTCATAAGGTCCTTACATGACCGAAGATCTGACCCGACATCTTTGTTTTTCAAGGCAGATTCTAAAGCATCCAAGTTCTTTGCTGTCTCCTCAAAGTTTTTATTATACGAATGCTGGCTATTGGCTTGATGAAGCTTCATACCCTTCTCCTCTGTCTTAGAACAAAGATCTTTCCATTTCCTATTCAGGTCATCTAAAGTCTTTCTAATGTCATCAGACTGGTAATGTTTCATGCTTATCAAGTCTTGACCAGTTTTGTTGAGCCGTCGCAATTGTCCTTCATTGGCATGAAGTTCCCTTTCAAAGGCTTCGTGTTTCTGCATTTTCCTTTCTAGGTTAGTGAGATCCCTATATGATTCATCATCTGCCAATTTCTTTTTATCTGCCATCCATTTATCAAAGTCATCTGCATCTGCTCTGAACTGCTGATATGCCATAGAACCATTCAGCTTTTCTCGTCTTGCCCGCGCTCTTTCCTTGACAGCAACTCGTCGGTCACGCACCTGAAGAAAAAGATTCATGCTCTGATAACAATATAAACAATGTAGTTATAGTCCATGTTTCAAATCGATTTGCAATCAATCTCTCTCCTATCTACCTATCATTAACTCTATTTCCATCTCCCAAGGATGGATCAGGTACATACAGTCTTTTAAATGATTCCACATATCCTCAGCTCCTGCCCAATATACAAAGAGAAACAGACTTTCTTACTTATATAGGATGATAATTCAAGTACGACCAAAATTTCCATTCACTTTTCCATTCAATCTTTTTTTCCATGATTAAGTACCCACCATCATCATCATTCAAACTGACAAAAAATGCTGCAAAAGCTCAAATGCTTAAAAGGGCAATCCCTGTAATGTTCACTATTTAAAAGTTAACTAATACCTGAGATGATTAGACATACCTGATCCCTACGCTCATTGATATACTTTGCATCATAGTGTTCTGCTGCGATCAACTTATCAGCCATTTCACTAAATGTCCGTAACCTTTCATCCTGTGCCATCAGAGTATTTTCAAAGTCATCATGACGTTTCAGAAGGGCTTCTACGTCATCCAAAGTGCCCTGATTTAAGAAATACAATTTGTTCATTTAGTGTTCATATCTACAATTCCTGACAGTTCATGGAAACCATGAATAAAAAGCCAAAAATATTGCAATTGTGTATAAATCAAAATATAATTCATCCTTTTTCAAACTTATATCGCAACATATTTGATAATGCACAAGACTTCCAATCACAATTCCCTGAAAGACAAAATACATGATTTCTGCCAAGTGTATGGAAGCACCGCAAATGACAAAAAATTACCCCGAGGTCCTTATAGTCCAGAAATGCTTCATGTGACCTTGTTGCTGCATCTATCTGGTCTGCTTCCCTATTGAAGAGTTGTAAGTCCATACACTGCCTTAACCAGTCACCTTTCTCTTGCCAACCACGATGTATGGCTCGCTGCTCCTCACCCAGCAGTGCCATCTGTTGGGATGAGTTAATATGGCTCAATAGTTACCTGAGCAAGCCTATTCAATAGAAATCACAAATGGTAAAAAAATACCTTTATCACTCATCACACACATAACCCTAATTAGAATAATTTTCACTTGAAATGATGAAACACTCTCTTGAAAGAAATAATACTCCTACATTTATGTTCCTGCACATAGATTTTCATATCATCTTTGCATCAAAAGATACTTTCTAACATAATCCCATACTGTAAGTATCCTTACATATTTTGATCCTGTCTTGCCTCGCCAGAGATTCTTTTTTAGATATTCAACTATTTTTTAGTGCTTTCTGGCACTTCTCATCATCCTTCACAGTGTCTTTAGGCATTACAGAGTCTGTAGGGGTGAGGGGGCCTGGGAAGCGAGTCAGTTGTTGTTTGCTGATGACACATAATTGGCAGCAGATTCAAGTGTGATACTGCAAAAGTTGGTGTCTGAGTTTGGGTGTGTCTATGAACTTGCACCACAGCTTGCTCGTCTGTTCCATTTCTACTTAAAAACCATAAATTTTCCTTCTTGGAAGCATGCATTGGTACATCCTACCAAGAAGGGTGACCGTTATAACCCCACAAACAACTCTCCTGTTGCTTTGACATCTACCATTTCCAGTTTCTATGAATCCATGTTTCACTTCAATACTGGACACAGGTTTAGGTATTGAGAGTGGTTAGGAAGTTCCATGTCCCCTAGATGCAACTTTCCTCTATTTTCTGAACACTTTATAATTACTATGCTTCTGCTACTGTCAGTAACAATGTAAATATGTTGTTTATTTAAGTCATTAAAACAATTATAAACTTGCATCACATTATGACAATCTTAATGCAAGAAAAAATTTCAAACAAGTGTATCATATAAACATGATACCTTGATAAATAATACCTTTTTTATAAATAAAAGTCAATTCCACCTTAAGAGTTAACAACACAAACAAATGAAAAACAGCCCATGTACACACATCCACTCTCTAACTGTCATGTAGAATGTACTGAAACAAGCTCTTACCATCTATGGCCAAACTCCACAAACTTTAACATGATTAATCTTACCGACTTTATACACAGGTTCAGTCCAACGGCAGCATATAGCCTCCAAAAACCATAATGCTCAAATCCCTTCCTTCCCATGCATGCCTCTCACCTGCCAAAATGCTCAGGTCCTGATACTCTCATGCCTCCCTCAATCCAACTTCTATCTCCTTTTCAGTCTCCCCTTCTTCCATGCTTCTGCCACATGTGATACATAGATCCTCTTAATCAGTCTAGTACATTCATTCTCTCCACCAATCTGAATTATTTCAGCATAACCTTGAGAGCTCTCTTGATAAGACTGCACTCACTAACACTTGCCATATGCTGACCTCAAGCATTAATTTTCAACACATCCACCCTCTTTCTTTTGCATTTAAGGCCAAAGGCACAACCTTACATCACTCAAAACAGTCAGGATTACTATACCTATAGAAAAACCCATCTTTGTCCACAGAGACACTGACATGTACTTTCTCAAACTTCTTAGTGCACCCATGACCTCATTCCCATCTTCCACCTTTCACTCAATTCAGCCCCATGGTTCTAACCACTGCCATATTACCTTCCACATATATCTGTATCCCAATGAACATCATGTTAAAAATTTGCAGACTATAACAAAACAAACCTTTTCTTGTACTTCAGTGAAGTCAGGATTCCTCTTGACAAGCTTCTCTCCTAGCTGAATGAGTTCATTAAATTCATCCTGGTGAGCCCTAATGTCATCACCAAGATCTTGGTGACTCTTTAGAAGGTGTTCTGCAGTGGTTACATCCCGAGCAGGTTCATCAGAATTAAGAGCATTTTTGACATCACCTACCCAGTTAATAAGACTCTGCAAAACAAAATATAAATCATAGTATACATTTCAAAAATGTACGTCAAAATCATGCAGAAAAAAATCTTCAAGTCAGTGCCAGTTACCTTTATAAGATATAATTCAGCATTATTCTAGGGAGACATTTTCCTATACCACTCTTTAGGAAAACAATCTGCCTATGTTTAAGTTATGCAAAAAATCAATTGAGAAATAAATTTTTTGTTGCTACTCACTCCAAATAAGTAAATACAAAACCATCAAAAGAAACAACATCCAAGCCAATGATATTTCATTATAAATTCCTTGATCCATGCTCTAAGCCTGTTATGAATTCCATCACAAACACCATTTGCTAGACATGTAAATGAGCTGGATTTTTTGGAAGGTATAAGATGGAGAATTCCCTGAAGTAAGGAACAGAGATGCTAATTAGATAAGCCTTCTCAAAATGGGTTGAGGTTACCAGAGGAGGTCTAAGGTCCATGGCTCTCTGTGATCTAAGTTACAATCTTGCAAACATGTAGGCAGATAATGCTACAATCATAAGAGAAGTAAAGAATGATGAAGATTGCATTAACAAACACAGGGACTTACAAAACCTCCAAAATTGGTCAGATACATGACTACTGAAATTCAAGCTACATAAATGCAAAGTGAAGAAGATGGGGAATGGTGAGAAAAGGCCTAATATAACATAAGAAAAACACAAGAGTGATCTGAGAAGGTATGCCAATCATCCAAACATCTCATCCATCTATATCCTAAAGAGAATTTCAAAGGCCTTGTGCTAGAAATATGGCAGAGGATTAAGATTCAACTGCAAGGTTGAATGGTGGAGATTAGAGGTGGAATCATCCACATTTAGAAAAAAAGATGATAAAAAGAACAGCTTTATCAGTTCAAAAGTTAGCTATAATTCAATTTGGTCAAAAAAGAAAGAGGTACTATGGTTGGTTAAAAACTACAAAGATATATCAGACAAAGGCAAATCAGTACACTTTCTCTTTATAATATGCCTGACTACAAAAATGTCTTTGCATTGATTCCAAGCAATAATACAGATGAAATGAAATTCAAGTTAAATTTTCAGGCCCAATATGCTCTGTCCCTGATGCAACAAGCATCACGAGAATGGCAATAATACCAGTATTGACAGGATAAAGATTTAGCGAAAAAGGGATATGGACTCCATCCTATGCAAGGTGTTTTTGTCATATAGTGCGCATAAGTGGAATCATCCTGGCTAAAGAAGCAAGAATGGTTCTAAGAAGGGTTATCAGGTATATAAACTGAACACAGAATACTATTTTGCCCTCCTAAGAGCAGAAGTTGAGATTCTGAGGGAAATACTGGGTTAATGTATTCAGATGGAAAAGACAAATAAATCAGTGCATCCATAATGAGAGGGTTCACTGTACAGAAGAGATAAAGAGTATATCAAAGGAAAGGTCACTGTGATCAGGAGCTTGAGTTGGGTGTTTGGTAAGTTGTTCCAGAGCATTAAAGTGGGAAAAAGAAAGGGCCCTGACTCTGCTAGGACCAACCCGAGTAGAACCAAGTCAATCACTGTAATGGAAAAGATTATAAAGAGGAGGTAAGAAAGTCTACTTTGGAAAACCTTGAGATACATCACTCAATGGAATACCTACAAAACAATTGTCAGAGTATTCAAAGAAACACAGCATAACAGCAAGAAATAATTCCAAGGATGAAGAGTGTGGAATTCATCTAGGTTCCCTTGTAAGCTGATACAATTATCATTATATCAGATGCAATGAAAGAATTTTGTGTATGAGAAGGTATGAATGGAGATGATGGTCTTGATCAATATACTCAGAGAGCAAAGCGAAGAAGTAAGAGCGACTTATATATATAAGTGGAAGTTCAAGTTTCATTTGAAGACATGAGGCACTAGTTAAAGAAGCGTATGAGTGATCATAATGTTTGTATGTACGAGATCCATCCTATGAATTGGGAGTGGAATTAATGACAAAAAACAGACAGATAGATAGACAGATAAATATATATATATAATGATACCCATTAAGTAATTCACAAACTGCCTAAAATGATTTTCCAAGCTATGTCAATGAAGAGCAGTGGAAAAAGAAAAGCTTTACTCTGATATGTTCACTAATGCTTAAATCCAAAATCTTACCTTAGCAGAGTTAAGAAAGATCTGCTGACCAACAGCTTCTTCTAAGCGGTTCCTCCTTTCAACGGCTTTGCCCTTAAGCTGTCCCCAGTACTGCTGGACCTCTGCTTGTCTTGCCTCTACAGCATGTCTCTCGCGTGGGTATGATGCCTTTACTGAATCCGCAAGAAGATTTACACGTCTCACCTTGGGTTACATTGAAAAAGATCAGTACTGTATTTTGACCTAGTTACTGTTACAGGGAGATGGAATATAAAAAGAGTGACTTAATGAATATGTGCAATGGGAGAGAAAGAGGAATAATCTGATTATGATGGGAGGATACTACTAAAAGTAAAGAAATCTTAGTAAAGGCTACAGGCTAAAGTCACAAGGAACATAATAACCTGACATGCTCACCTAATAGCAACTAAACATATGCTTGCAGTCAAACAAGCTAACAAAAATGGATGGTTAATCTGCAAAGCATCCACCCAAACAGCTGAGTGGAAGAAGAGGGAAGGGGGGAAAATATGAAGTAAAAACGCATCATTACATACATCAAGTGAATTAACACTCCTGTCCTGCCTCTTAAAACACATACATTGGTCAAATCTTGTTTATAAAACAAAACATTCATATTCGTTATACACGTAATATTCTCATCTATTGAATCCTAATTGCCGGATATCGTATTACAACGAAATATTCCTCATGTCCTTTACATTCATAAACTATCTCCAAAGTCCTCCCCACCACAGCTTTGAAAAATCTAACTTTGTTCCAAATGATTCATCAGTTGAGAAGCATTTGTTATAATAAGATCTCTTTTCCTTCTAGGTCTTAAGATAAGAAATGTTTCCTCTACCCTGTTTCCTCATGGCAAAAATACAATCCTAAACAAAGAAAGCTTGCTGTGTGTCCATCTTTGTAGGTGCGAGTGTTTACGAGTGTTCATGTTTGTGAGCAAACCTCCTTTAAAACCTTGATTTTCTTCTACTTGAGCAGACAATTAGCAAAATAAACATATCAATCATCAAAAACACAGCATTTAAAAATATATTTCATGAAAAGTCAATTAGCCAACTTTAAATAAAAAGAATTAAGGTAGGCCATTTTACAAAACTATAAACTGCATCTTATGATATGTACCTTTTCCTCAACTGGTGCTAACTCTCTCTCAAGCTGATCATGCTTCCGCTGCAAGGACTGAACTGTTTTAAGATCTCGACCTAAGTCATCTGTGTCCAGCTTTTCCATTTTCTCCAGCATCCAGTCTCTTGTTTCATCACAAGTACGGTGAAACAGTTCCACACTCGATGCTCCCTCCAGGCTACGTTCCTTTTGTTGCTTAAGACGATTCAGATGAGCCCACTGGTCATGGATTTGTTTCTGGCGGACTTTAATTTTCTCTAACTGACTATGTCCTGTTGCTATGAAGTCCTGGACCATCTTATCAATAATTTCAATCCTCCTGCTTGCAGCTGATAAGTCTGTGAGAAACTGCTCAAACTTTTTCTTTGCTGTCTCCACATTATCATCCTTCTCATCATTTTTCAGAAGCTTCTCCTTTTCCCTCATCCACGTTTCAAATCCTTGGCATTCCCTCATGAAGGAATAAAGCTTAATGGATTCTTCCAAGTACAAGTGTCGCTTCTGTGCAAGCTCACATATATCACCATATGCAGAATTAATGGACTGTAGACGTTTTTCAACAGTTTCTGGTTCCTCAAATCCACGTTTATTTCGAGCTGTGAATAAGCAATATATACTAAAGTTAAGTAAAGGAATAATCAAAGCATCTCCACACTGTAGGTGTTATAGCAGTTTCTACTCATGTTCAACAGTGCTTTCATTCATCATCTACACTGCATTCTCCTTAACACACATCATTGTAGTTCTACATCTTCAACATACATCACAATCTTAGTCCCTCTGAATAATTTTCATTGTGATACAAATATTTTTTTACCATGTCCTTACATCCTGCCCTGTTTCTCCCTTAAAGCTATTCTTAACTCAATTTTTTTTTCTTTATAACACAGGAAATAGTGAACATGAAAAAAAAATCATAAATAAATAAATAAAATAAATAAATATTATTATTTTGCTTTTTTCGCTGTCTCCCGTGTTAGCGAGGTAGTGCAAGGAAACAGACGAAAGAATGGCCTAACCCACCCACGTACACATGTATATACATAAGTAAATGTCCACACACGCAAATGTACATACCTATACATATCAATGTATACATATATATACACACAGAGACATATACATATATACACATGTACATAATTCATACTGTCTGCCTTTAT
>JAUUDZ010432364.1:0-13606 GCA_032361705.1 Panulirus versicolor
GAGGGAGGGATGGATCCGAGGGTTAGGGGGGGGGGGGTTAGGACTGAAAGCAAGTGTGGGATGGTTCTGAAGACGCGGGTGATCTGGGAATAACTTAAAAAGAAATGGGACAGAAGGCGAGGTGAACTGGGCCAGAGGGTGAGGGTGAGCTGGGTCTGAAGGTGAGGCTGAGAAAGGACAGAATGCGTCGGTGAGCTGGGAGTGAAGACGAGTTTTGAATGGGCCTGAAGGAGAGCGAGGGATTGTTCCAATGACGCGGCTGTTCTTGGCCTAATTTCGAGGTTGGGATGGTCAGACGGCGTGGGTTTGCTGAGCCTGAATGGGTGGTGTGCTGAGCCAGAGAAGCGATGATGGAGTGGATCAGAAGACAAGGATGGGGTGGGACTGAAGGCGATGGTCTGCTGATCTAATTGAGAGGGTGTGCTTTTCATGACGGCGAGGGTGGGATGGGCCTAAAGGCGTGGTTATCTGGGCCTGTGATGGAAGGTGGGCTGGACAAGAAGGTGAAGATGGACATGACCTGAAGGTAAGTCTGGGATGTGCCTGAAGACGTGGGTGGGCTGGGCCAGAAGACGAGCATTGGCTAGGTTAGATGGCGAAGATGGATTGGGTCTGTAGACGAGGATGAGCTTGGCTTGAAGGGAGTGTGAGCGTGACATGAAGGCTAAGGTGGGAAGGGAGGGAAGGCAAAGGTGGGATGGGCCTGAAGACGAGGGTGAGCGGAGCCTGAAAGGGGAGTTTGAGCTTGAGTCAGGTTTGGAGGGAAGAGTGGGATAGGACAGAAGGAGTTGGTGGAATGTGCCTGTAGACGAGTTCGGTTAGGGCAAGAAAGCGAGGGTGGGCTCGGCTGGAAGATAAAGGTGGGTTGTTCCTGTAGAAAATGAAGAGTTGTGCCTGAAGGAGAGTGTCAGACTGACCTGAAGGCTAAGGTCGGATGGGCCAGAAGGTGATGGTGAGACGAGTTTGGAGACGAGGGTAGGCTGGGCCTGAGAGCAGTGATGAGCTTGGGCTGTCATTGAGGTGGGAATGGGCAAGGAGATGAGGGAATGATCCTGATGGCGAAGGTGGGATGGGCCAAAGGTTGAGGGGGGATTTGGGACTGAAAGAAAGTGTTGGATGGGTCTGAAGGCGAGGGTGATCTGGGCATGACTGTTGGAAAGAAAAGGGACAGAAAGCGAGGTAAGCTGGGCCAGAAGGGAAGGGTGAGCTGGGCCTGAGGTTGAGATGGGATACTATACGCCATTGAGTTGGGAGTGAAGATAAATTTTAAATGGGCCTGAAGGAGATCGAGGGCTGGTTCTAAGGACGAGGCTCTGTTTGGCCTGAATTCGAGGTTGGGATAGGTCTGAAGGCGTAGGTTTGCTGGGCCTGAAGTGGGTGACCTGTTGTTCCAGAGAAGCGATAATAGATTGGGCAAGAAAGCAAGGTTGGGATGGGCCTGAAGCCGATGGTCTGCTGATGTAATTGCGAGGGTGTGCTGTTCATGAGGGTGAGGGGAGGATGGGCCTGAAGTTGTGGTTAGCTGAACCTGAGGTGGAGTGTTGTTTGGAGAAGAAGGTGAAGATGAACTTCGCCTGAAAGTAAGGGTGGGATGTGCCTGAAGGTGGGTTGGGCCTGTAGGCGAGGATGAGTTTGGCCTGAAGGGGAGTTTGAGCTTGACATGAAGGCTAAGTTGGGAAGGGCCAGAAAGCAAAGGTGGGATGGGCCTGAAGAAGAGAGTGGGAGGAGCATGAAGGGAAGATTGAGCTAGAGCTAGGCTTGAAGGCAAGAGTGGCATGGGCCTTAAGGCGTTGGTGGGAGATGCGTGAAGAGTTCGATCAATGCAAAAATGCAAGGATGAGCTCAGCTGGAGGGGGAAGGTGAGTTTTCCCTGTAGACGAGGAAGAGCTGGGTCTGAAGTCTCCTTCGACCCCGGCTCTTCCTGAAGGATAAGGTCGGACGGGTTAGACGTCGATGGTCAGATTGCCTTGAAGACGAGGGTAGGTTGGGCCTGAAAGCGATGATGAGCTTGGCCTATCATCGAGGTGGGGATGGGCAAGATGATGGAATGGGCTTCATGGCGAGGGCGGGATGGGCCAGAGATTGAGGGGGAGCTGGGACTGAAATCGAGTGTGGGATGGGTCTGAAGGCGAGGGTGATCTGGGCATGAATGTTAGAAAGAAGAGGGACAGAAGGCGAGGAGAGCTGAGCCAGAAGGCGAGGGTGAAATGGGCCTGAAGTTGAAGCCGAGATTCGACAGAATACGCCGGTGTGCTAGGAGTGAAGACGAATTTTAAATGGGCCTGAAGGAGAGTGACGGCTGATTGTAATAACCAGGCTGTGCTTGGTTTGCATTCGAGGTTGGGATAGGTGTGAAGGCGTGGGTTTCCTGAGCTTGAAATGGCTGGTGTGCTGGGCCAGAGAAGCGATGATGGACAGGGTCAGAAGGTAAGGGTGGGGTTGGCCTGAAGGCGATGCCGTGATCATCTAACTACGAGGGTGTGCTTTTTGTGACGGCAAGGGTGGGATGGGTAAGAATGCGTGGTTAGCTGGGCTGGACAAGGAGGACTTAGCCTAAAGGCAAGGTCGGGATGTGACTAAAGACATGGGTGGGCTGGGCCAAAAGGCGAGCTTGGGCTGGATCAGATGTCGAAAGTAGGTTGGGCCTGTAGACGAGGATGAGCTTGGCCTGAAGGGGAGTGTGAGCTTGACATGAATGCTAAAGTGGGAAGGGCCAGAAGGCAAAGGTAGGATGGGTTTGAAGACTGGGGTGGGTGTGGCTTCAAGGGGAGGCTGATCTAGAGCTAGGTTTGAAGGGAAGAGTGGGATGGGTCAGAAGGCGTTGGTGGGATATGCCTGAAGACGAGTTCGTTCAGGGCAAAGCGGCCAGGATGGGCTCGTCTGAAAGGGGAAGGTGGGTTGTGCCTGTAGACGAGGAGCTGGGCCTGAAGGAGAGTGTCAGATTTACCTGGAAGCTAAGGCCGGATGGGCCAAAAAGGCGATGGTGAGATGGGCTTGAACACGAAGGTAGGTTGGGCCTTAAAGCGATGATGAGCTTGGCCTGTCATCGAAGTGGGGGTGGGAAGGAGATAATCAAATGGGCTTGATGGCGAAGATGGGATAAGCGGGAGGGTGAGTGGGAATTTGGACTAATAGCAAGTGTCGTATGGGTCTGAAGGCGAGGGTGAGATGGGCCTGAAGTTGAGGCTGAGATGGGACAGAATACCCCGGTGAGCTGTTTTGAATGGGCCTGAAGGGGAGAGTGGGACGGTTCCAATGACAAGGCTGTGCTTGGCCTGAATTCGAGGTTGGGATGGGTCTGAAGGCGTGGGTTTTGCTGGGCTTGAAATGGGTGGTGTGCTAGGCAGAGAAGCGATGATGGACTGAGTCAGAAGGCAAGGGAGGGGTGGGCCTGAAGGCTGATCTAATTGCTAGGGTGTGCTTTTTGTGACGGCAAGGGTGGGATGGGCCTGAAGTCGCGGTTAGCTGGGCCTGAGATGGACGGTGAGCTGGACAAGAAGGTGAAGATGGACTTAGCATGAAGGCAAGGATGGGATGTGCCTGAAGACGTGGGTCGGATGGGCCAAAAGGCGAGCATGGGATGAGTCAAATGTCGATGGTGGGTTGGGCCTGTAGACTAGGATGAGCTTGACCTGAAGGGGAGTGTGAGTTTGACATGAAGGCTTAGGTGGGAAGGGCCAGAAGGCAAAGGTGGGATGGGCTTGAAGACGAGGGTGGGCGGAGCCTGAAGGGAGGTTGAGTGAAAGCTAGATTTGAAGGCAAAAGTGGGATGGGCCAGAATGTGTTAGTGGGATGTGCCTGAAGACGAGTTCGGTCAAGGCAAAAAGTCGAGGATGGGCTCGGCTGGAAGGGGAAGGTAAGTTATGCCAGTGGACGACGAAGAGCTGGGTCTGGAGTTGCCTTCAAGCCCAGGTCTTCCTGAAGGCTAAGTTCGGATGGGCCAGAAGGCGATGGTGAGATGGGCTTGAAGACGAGGGATGGCTGGGCCTGAAGGCGATGATGAGCTTGGCTTGTCATTGAGGTGGGGTTGGGCAAGAGCAGGCGATGGAATGGGCTTGATGGCGAGTGTGGGATGGGCCAGAGTGTGTGGGTAAGTTGGGACTGAACGCGACTGTAGGATGGGTCTGAAGGCGATGGTGATCTAGGCATGACTGTTAGAAAGAAAAGGGAGAGAAGGCAAGGTGAGCTGGGCCAGATGGCGAGGGTGAGTTGGGTCTGAAGTTGAGGATGATATTGGACAGAATACGCCTGTGAGCAGAGAGTGAAGACGAATCTTTAATAGGCCTGAAGGAGAGTAAGGTCTGGTTCTAATGAAGCTGTGCTTGGCGTGAATTCCAGATTGGGATGGTTCTGGAGGCATGGTTTGCCAAGCCTGAAATGGGTAGTATGCTGGGACAGAGAAGCGATGATGAACTGGGTCAGAAGGTATGGGTGGAGTGGACCTGAAGGCGATGGTCTGCTGATCTTATTTGCGAGGGAGTGCTTTTCGTGAAGGCGAGGGTGGAATAGGCCTGAATGCGTGGTTAGCTCGGCCTGATATAGAGGGTGGACTGGACAAGAAGGTGAAGATGGAATCGGCCTAAAGGCAAGGATGGGATGTGCTTGAAGACGTGGGTGGGCTGGGCCAGAAGGCGAGCATAGGCTGGGTCAGATGTCAAAGGTGAGTTGGGCCTGTAGACGAGGATAAGCTTGGCCTGAAGGTGAGTGTGAGCTTGATATGAAGGCTAAGGTGGGAAAGGCCAGAAGGCAGATGTGGGATGTGTCTGTAGATGAGGGTGGGCGGAGCCTGAAGGGGAGGTTGAGCTAGGTTTGAAGGCAACTGTGGGATGGGCCATACGGCGTTGGTGAGATGTGCCTGAAAACGAGTTCGGTCAGGGCAAGAAGGCGAGGATGGGCTTTGCTGGAAGGGGAAGGTGGGTTGTGGCTGTAGACGAGGAAGAGCTGGGCGTGAAGTCTCCTTTAGGCTCAGGTCTACCAGAAGGCTCAGGTTGGAAGGGCCAGAAGGCGATGGTGAGATGGGCTTGAAAACGAGGGTAGGCCGTTTCTGAAAGCGATGATGAGCTTGGCCTGTCATCGAGGTGGGGATAGGGAAGATAATGATGGAATGGGCTTGATGGCGAGGGTTGGATGAGTCAGTGGTTGAGGTGGAGCTGGGACTGAAAGCGAGTGTTGGATGTTTCTGAAGGCGATGGTGATCTGGGCACGACTGTTAGAAACAAAAGGGACAGAAGGCGAAGTGACCTGGGCCAGAAGTTGAGGCTGAGATGGGACAGAATACGCCTGTGAACTGGGAGTGAAGACGAATTTCAAATGGGTCTGAAGGAGAGTGAGAGCTAGTTCTAATGACGAGGTTGTGCTTGACATGAATTCGAAATTAGGATAGGTCTGAGGGCGTTGGATTGCTGGTCCTGAAAAGGGTGGTGTCCTGGGCCAGAGAAGCGTTGATGGACTTGAAGGGAGGGAGGGGTGGGTTGGGGGTGGGGTGGGAGGAGGAGGGGGATGGGGGGCTGAAGGCGATGGTCTGCTGATCTAACTGCGAGGGTTTGCGTTTCGTGACGGCGATGGAGGGATGGGCTTGAAGGCTTGGTTAGCTGTGTCTGATACGTAAGGTGGGCTGGACAAGGAGGTAAAGATGGCCTTAGGGCAATTGTGTTATGTGCCTGAAGACGTGGGACAGAAGGCGAGCATGAGCTGGGTCAGATGTCGAAGATTGGTTGGGCCTGTAGACGAGGATGAGCTTCGCCTGAAGGGGAGTGTGAATTCGACATGAAGGCTAAGGTGGGAAAGGCCAGAAGGCAAAGAGGGGATGAGCCTGAAGACGAGGATTGGCGGAACCTGAAGGGGAGGTTCAGTTAGAGCTTTTGAAGGCAAGAGTGGGATGGGCCAAAAGGCGTTGATAAGATATGCCTGAAGACGAATTTGGTCAGGTCAAGAAGGTGAGGATAGGCTCGGTTTCAAGGGGATGGTAGGTTGTGCCTGTAGACAAGGAAAAGCTGGGCCTGAGGGAGAGGGTCAGATTTACCTGAAGGCTGAGGTCAGATGGTCCAGAAGGTGATGATGAGATGGGCTTGAAGACGCGGGTAGGATGGTTCTGAAAGTGATGATGAGCTTGGCCTGTCATCGAGTTGGTGATGAGCAAGATGATGATGGAATGGGCTTGATGGCGAGGTTGGGATGGACCGGAGAGTGAACGGGAGTTGGGACAAAGCGAGTATGGGATGGGTCTGAAAACGAAGGTGATCTGTGCAATACTTTTAGAAGGAAAAGCGAAAAAAATGCGAGGCGAGATGGGCCAGAAGTTGAGGCTGAGATGGAACAGAATACGCCTGTGAGCTGGGAGTGAAGACGAATTGTAAATGAGCCTTAATTAAAGTGAGGGATGGTTCTAGTGACGAGTCTGTGCTTGGCCTAATTTCAAAATTTGGATGGGTCTGAAGGTTTGGGTTTACTAGGCCTGAAATGGTTGGTGTGCTGGGTCAGAGAAGCGATGATGTGCTGGGGTAGAAAGCAAGGGTTGGGTGGGCCTGTAGGCGACGGTCCGCTGATCTAATTGCGAAGGTTTGCTTTTCGTAACGGCGAGGGAGGGATGGGCCTGAAGGCGTGGTTGGCTGGGCCTGAAGGTGGACGGTTGGCTGGACAAGAGGGTAAAGATAGACTTGGCCTGAATTCAAGGGTGGGATGTGCCTTAAGACGTGGGTGGGCTGGGCCAGAAGGCGAGCATTGGGTGGGTCAGATGTCGAAGGTGGTTTAGGCCTGTAGACGAGGATGAGTTTGGAATGAAGGGGAGTGTGAGCTTGATATGAAGGGTAAGGTGAGAAGGGCCAGAAGGCAAAGGTGTGATGGGCCTGATTAGGGTGGGCGGAGCCTGAAGAGGAGGTTGATCTAGAGCGAGATTTGAAGGCATGAGTGGGATGGGCCACAAAACGTTGGTGGGATGTGCCTGAAGGCCAGTTTGGTCAGGGCAAGAGGGCGAGGATGGGCTCAGCTGAAAGGGGAAGGCGAATTGTGCATGTAAACGAGGAAGAGCTGGGTCTGAAGGCTGAGGGCGGATGTGCCATAAGGCGATGGTGAGATAGGCTTGAAGACGAGGGTAGGCCTAGCCTGAAAGCGGTGATGAGCTTTTCATGTCATCGAGGTGGGGATTGGGAAGATGATGATGATGGAATGGGTTTGATGGCGAGGGTGGGATGGGCCATAGGGTGAGCAGGTGTGGGATTGGTCTGAAGGCATGGGCGATCTGGGCATTACTTAGAAAGAAGAGGGACAGAAGGCGAGGAGAGCTGGGTCAGAAGTCGAGGGTGAACTGAGACTGAAGTTGAGGCTGAGATGGGACAGAATACGCAAGTGATCAGGGAGTTAAGACGAATTTTAGATGTGCATGAAGGAAAGTAAGGGCTGGTTCCAATAACGAGGCTGTGCTTGGCTTGAATTCGAGGTTGGGTTGGGTCTGAAGGCGTGGGTTTCCTGGACATGAAATGCGTTGTGTGCTGGGCCAGAGAAGTGATGATGGACTGGGTTAGAAGGCAAGTGTGGGGTGGGCCTGAAGGCGATGGTCTGCTGATCTAATTGTGAGGGTGTGCTTTTTATGACGGCGAGGGCGAGGTGGACCTGAAGCCGGGGTTATCTGTGCCGGAGATGGAGGGTTGGCTGGACAATAAGGTGAAGATGGATTTGGCCTGATGGCAATTGTGGGATGTTCCTGAAGTAGTGGGTGGGCTGGGCCAGAAGGCGAGCATGGGCTGAGTCAGATGTCGAAGATGGGTTGGGCCTGTAGACGAGGGTGAGCTTGGCCTGAAGGGGAGTGAAACCTTGACATAAAGGCTAAGGTGGGAAGGACCAGAAGGAAAAGGTGGGATGTCCCTGAAGACGAGGGTGGGCGGAGCCTGAAGGGGATGTTGAGCTAGGTTTGAAGGCAAGAGTGGGATGGGCCAGAAGGCGTTGGTGGGATGTGCCTGAGGACGATTTCGGTCAGGTCAAGATGGTGAGGATGGGCTTTCCTGAAAGGGGAAGGTGAGTTGTGCCTGAGGACTAGAAAGAGCTGGGCGTGAAGTCTCCTTCAGGCTGAGTTCTACGTGAAGGCTTACGTTGTTTGGGGCAGAAGGCGATGGCTAGATGGGGCTTGAAGACGAGGGTAGGCTGGGCCTGAAATCGATTATGAGCTTGGCTTGTCATCGAGGTGGGGATGGGTAAGATGATGATGGAATGAGCTTGATGGTGAGGGTGGGATTGGCAAGAAGATAAGGGGGAGTTGGGACTGAAAGCGAGTGTGGGATGTGTCTGAAGGCGAGGGTGACCTGGGCATGACTGTTAGAAAGAAAAGGGACAGAAGGTGAAGTGAGCCGGGCCAGAAGGTGAGGATGTGCTGGGCTTGAATTTGAGGAAGAGATGGGAGAGAATACGCCTGTGAGCTACGTGTGAAGACGAATTTTATATGGGTTTGAACGAGAGTGAGGACTGGTACTAATGACGAGGCTGTGCTTGGCCTAAATTCGATGCTTGGATGGATCTGAAGGCGTTGGGTTTGCTGTGCCTGAAATGGGTGGTGTGCTTAGCAAGAGAAGCGATGATGCACTGGGTCAGAAGGCAAAGGTGGGGTGGACCTGAAGGCGATGGTCAGATCTAATTGCGATGGTATGCTTTTCGTGACGGCGAGGGTGGGATTGGCCTGAAGGCGTGGTTAGCTGGGCCTGACGTGGAGGGTGGACTGAAGAAGAAGGTAAAGATGGACTTGGCCTGAAGGCAAGGGTGGAATGTACCCGAGGACGTGGCTGGGCTGGGCCAGTAGGCGAACATGGGCTGAGTCAGATGAAGCTGGGTTGAACCTGTAGGTGAGGATGAGCTTGGCCTGAAGGGGAGTGCGAGCTTGACATGAATGCTAAGGTGGGAAGAGCCAGAAGGCAAAAGTGGAATAGGTTTGAAGACGAGGGTGGGAGGAGCCTGAAAGGGAGGTTGAACTAGGATTGAAGGCAAGTGTGGGTTGGGCCAGAAGGCGTTGGTGGGATGTGTTTTAAGAAGAGTTTGGTCAGGACAAGAAGGTGAGGATGGGCTCGGCTGGAAGGGGAAGGTGGGTTGTGCCTGTAGACAAGGAAAAGCTGGGTCTGAAGGAGAGTGTCTGATTGGCCTGAAGGCTAAAGTCGGATGTGCCAGAAGGGGGTTAATGAGATGGGCTTGAAGACGAGGGTAAGCTGGTCCTGAAAGCGATGACGAGCTTGTCCTGTCATCGAGGTGGGGATTGGCATGGAGGAGACGATGGAATGGGCTTGATAGCAAGGGAGAGATGGGCCATAGGGTGAGCGTGAGTTGGAACTGAAAGGGAGTGTGGGATGTGTCTGAAAGTAAGGGTGATCTGGGCATGACTGTTAGAAAGAAAAGGGACAGAAGGCGAGGTGAGCTGGGCTAGAAGCCAAGGGTGAGCTGGACCTGAAGTTAAGGCTGAGATGCGAGAAAATGCGCCGGTAACCTGAGGGTGAAGAATTTTAAACGAGCCTGAAGGAGAGTAAGGGCTAGTTCTAATGACCAGGCATTGCTTGGTTTGAATTCAAGATTGGGATGATTCTGAAGGCGTGGGTTTTCTGGGCATGAAATGGGTGATCTGCTGGGCTAGAGAAGCAATGATGGACTGGGTCAGAAGGCAAGGTTGGGGTGGGCCTGAAGGGTATGGTCTGCTGATGTAATTGCGAGGGTGTGCTTTTCATGACGGCGAGGGTGGGATGGACCTGAAAGCATGGTTAGTTGGGCTTGCGATGGAGCGTGGGCTGGATAAGAAGGTGAAGATGAGCCTGGCTTGAATGCAAGGATGGGGTGTGCATGAAGACGTGTGTGAGCTGGGCCAGAAGTCGTGCATGGGCTGGGTCAGATATCAGAGGGTTGGGCCTGTAGACAAGGATGAGCTTCGCCTGAAGGGGAGTGAGAGCTTGATATGAAGGATAAGGTGGAAAGGGCTAGAGGGTAAAGGTGGGATGGGCTTGAAGACGAGGGTGGGCAGAGCCTGAAGGGGAGGTTGAGCTAAAGGTAGGTTTGAAGGCAAAAGTTGGGTGGGCCAGAAGGCGTTTGTGGGATGTTTCTGAAAACAAGCTCGGTCAGGGTAAGAAGGTGAGGATGGGTTAGGCTGGAAGGGGAAGATGGGTTGTGCCTGTAGACGAAGAAGATCTGGGCGTGTAATGAAAGCAAAGGTCGAATGGGATGGAAGGCGATTGTGAGATGGGCTTGAATACAAGGGTAGACTGGGCCTGAAAGCGGTGATGAGCTTGGCCTGTCATCGAGGTCGGGATGGGCAAGTTGGAGATGATGAAATGGGCTTGGTGGCGAGGGTGGGATGGCCCAGAGGGTGATGGAGAGCTGGGATTGAAAGCGAGTGTGGGATGGGTCTGAAGGAGAGTTTGATCTGGGAATGACATTTAAAAAGAAAAGGCACAGAGGGCGAGAGGTGAGCTGGGCCAGAAAGCGAGAGTGAGATGGGCCTGATGTCGAGGCTGAAATGGGATAGAAGGCGCCGGTGAGCTGGATGTGAAGACAAATTCTATATGGGGCTGAAGGAAAGTGAGAGCTGCTTGGCCTGAATTCGAGGTTGGGATTGGTCTGAAGGTATAGGTTTCCTGGGCCTGAGTCGGGTGGTGTGCTGGGCCAGAGAAGCGATGATGAACTGGGTCAGAAGGCAAAGGTGTGGGCCTGAAGGCGATGGGCTGCTGATTTAGTTGCGAAGGTGTACTTTTCGTGATGGCGAGGGTGGGATGGGTCTGAAGGCGTGGTTAGCTTGGCCTGAGATGGAGAAGAAGATGGTCTTTGCCTGAAGGCTATGGTGGGATGTGCCTGAAGACGTGGGTGAGCTGGCCAGATGGCGAGCATGGGATGGGTTAGATAGTGAAGGTGGGTTGGGCCTGTAGACGAAGATAAGCTTGGCTTGCAGGGGATTGCGAGTTTGACATGAACGCTAGGGTGGGAAGGGCCAGATGATAAAGGTGGGATGGGCCTTAAGACGAGGGTGGTAGTGGTCTGAAGGGGAGGTTGAGCTATATCAAGGTTTGAAGGCAAGAGTGGGATGTGCCAGAAGGCGTTGTTGGGATGTGATTGAAGACGTGTTCGGTTAGGGCAAGAACGCGAGGATGGGCTCGGCTGGAAGGGGAAGACGGGTTGTACCTGTAGACGAGGAAGAATTGGGCCTGAAGAGGAGAATCAGATTAAACTGAAGGCTGAGATCGGATGGGCAAAAAGGCGATGGTGAGATGGGCTTGAAGACGAGGGTCGGTTGGGATTGAAAGCGATGAAGAGCTTGGCCTGTCATCGAAGTGGGGATAGGCATCATGATGATGGAATGGGCTTGATGACGAGGGTGGGATGGGCTAGAGGGTGAGGGGGAGCTGGGACTGAAAATGAGTGTGGGATGGGTATGAGGCGAGGGTGATCTGAGCATGACTGCTAGAGAGAAAATTTACAGAAGGCGAGGTGAGTTGAGCCAAATGGCGAGGCTTAACTGTGGCTGAAGTTGAGGCTGAGATGGGACAGAATACAGATGTGAGCCAGGAGTGAAGACGAATTCTTAATGGGCCTGAAGGAGAGTGAAGGCTGGTTCTAATGACTGAAAGCATTTGTGGGATGGGTCTGAAGGTGAGTGTATATGGGCATGACTGTTAGAAAGAGAAGGGACAGAAGGCGAGGTGAGGGTGAGTTGGGCCTGAAGTTGGGCTGATATTTGGCAGAATACGCCGGTGAGCTGAGAGTGAAGAATTCTATATGGGCCTAAAGGAGAGTGAGGGTTGTTTCTAATGACAAGGCTGTGCCTGGCCTAAAATCGAGGTTGGTATGGGTCTGAGGGCATGGGTTTGCCGAGCCTGAAATGGGTGGTGTGCTGGGCCAGAGAAGCGATGATGGACTGGTAAGAAGGTAAGGGTGAATTGAACCTGAAGGCGATGGTTAGCCGATCTTCATTGCAAGGGAGTGCTTTTCGTGACGGCAAGGATGGGATGGGCCTGAAGGCGTTGTTAGCGGGGCCTGAGGTGTAGGGTGGGTTGTGTGGGTGACTTATCTCTCTCTCTTAGTGGGGTGCTGAGATACTGGAGCATAACCTGAGTCACTTTGCTGTTGTGCAGGACACCTCCAACACCCATGTTGCCCCTTAACACCCATTTGGCTGCTTTTACGCTGCTTCGGAACATCCACTGAAGGCAAGGGTGGGATGTGTCTGAAGATATGGGTGGGATTTGCCAGAAGGCGAAAATCGGCTGGGTCAGATGTAGAAGGTGGGTTGGGCCTGTAGACGAGGATGAGCTTCGCCTGAAGGGTAGTGTGAACTTGACATGAAAGCTAAGGTGGGATGGTCCTGACGACGAATGTGGGCGGAGCTTGAAGAAGAGGTTGAGCTAGGTTTGAAGGCAAGAGAAGGATGGGCCATAAGCTGTTGCTGGGTTGTGCCAGAAGACGAAATCAGTCAGGGCAAGATGGCGAGGATAGGTTCGGCTGGAAGGGAAAGGGGGGTTGTGCCTGTAGACGAGGAAGATCTGTCCCTGAGGGAGAGTGTCAGATTGACCTGAAGGCGAAGTTCGGATGGGCCATAAGGCGATGGTGAGATGGGCTTGAGGACGAAGGAAGGCTAAGCCTGAAAGCGATGATGAGCTTGGCCTGTCATCGAGGTGGGGATGGGCATGAAGGATATGAGTGAATGAACTCGATGGCGAAAGGTGGGATGGGCTGGAGGGTGACGGGTAGTTAGGACAAAGCGCTTGTGGGATGGGTCTGCAGGCGAGGGTGATCTGGGCATGACTGTTAGAAAGAAAAGGGACAGTAGGCGATTTGAGCTGGGCCAGAAGATGAGGGTGAGATGGGACAGAATTTCAAATAGGCCTTAAGGAGAGTGAGGCCTGGTTCTAATGACGAGGCTGTGCTTGGCCTGAATTCAAGGTTAGGATGGGTGTGAATGCGTCGGTTTGCTGGGCCTGAAATGGGTGGTGTGCTGGACCAGAGAAGCGATGATGGACTGGCTTAGAAGGTAAGGGTGGGGTGGGCCTGATGTCGATGGTTGTTTGATCAAATTACGAGGGTGTGCTTTTCATGACGGCGAGAGTGGGATGAACCTGAAGGTGTTGTTAGCTGGGCCTGAGATGGAGGGTGGGCTGGACAAGAAAGTGATGTTGGACTTGGCCTGAAGGCAAGGGTGGGATGTGCCTGAAGACGTGGGTGGACTGGACCAGAAGGTGAGATTGGACTGGGACAGATTCCTGTAGACGAGGATGTGTTTGGCCTGAAGGGGAATGTGAGCTTGACATGAAGGCTATGGTGGGAAGGGCAAAAAGGCAAAGGTGGGATGGGCCTAAAGACGATGGTGGCCGGAGCTTGAAAGGGAGGTTTATTAGGTTTGAAGGCAAGAGTGGGATGGGCTAGGAGGCGTTGGTGGGATGTGCCCGAAGATGAGTTCGGTCAGGGCAAGAAGGCGAGAAGGGGCTCAGCTGGAAGGGGAAGGTGGGTTGTGCCTGTGGACGACGAAGAGCTGGGTCTGAAGTCTCCTTCAAGCCGAGGTCTTCCTGAAAGCTGAGGTCGAATGGGCCAGAATGCGATGGTGAGATGGGCTTGAAGACTAGGGTAGGCTGGGCCTGAAAGCGATGATGAGCTTTGT
>JAUUDZ010432375.1:0-13606 GCA_032361705.1 Panulirus versicolor
TAGCAAATACTAGATCCTGAGCTAACATCAGTACTACTTAAATCAACCTTAGAGCATTTTACACAACCAGGTTTATCATGTAGACGTTTGTCCTAAAACAAAAGTTACAGTGGTCTCCCTAAGGAAATGTCTCCAGCCACGGGGTACAGTCAGCAGTCAATCTTACGAGTATGTATGCAGTCTCTTATTGAGTATTACACTGGTAGCTCCAACATGTGCTGAGTTCCTAATCCACTATATAATGGTCAATTACGCCACAATGTTATGCTTCATTGAATAGGTAGGTACTCACGCATTGCACACGTTCATGTAGTCTATGGGAACTGTTCGACCAATTGGCATTGGCTCCTCCTAAGACCCTAATCCCTCCAACTAACCAACTTTTCTTATGTTGTTATCGAGTTTGCTCATTTCATAATGCTAGCGGTCCTGCTACTACCTTATAGTAACCATGTAACTGATATCTCTCCTAACTCATCTCTGCGACCCGACTCTAATAATGTTTTGACTACCGTCTTTCATGTCTCCATTTACATCCATGATCCCGCTTCAAAGGAGGTGTCTGCGCTCGTTCCAATACCAGCACAGTTGTCGCACGCCTTGTGGACTTTACTTCTTCAATTCTTGATATCATCCAGCTTAAGAATGTCTCCTGGTTACCACCGTATTCCTTTGTTTCACCAGTTCTTTTCCAAACCAAAAACCTTATAATAATATCCTTGACTATCTCACTTCCCGTCGCACAAGGCCGCGATATTGTTTCACCCTCATAACACATTCTTTTACTTAATGAGATTTTCACATACACCGCGGAATGCTTCAATAACCTATAAACAAAACATGATAGTCATAACGAAAGGATGAAATTACTAAAAAGAGATCTTGTGAATGTTGAATTACACATGTCTAATCGTAATTCTCAAACCGTTTTATCGTTAGAAACATAAACAATCAAAGAGGAGGAGAAAACACATGTTAATATCAGGCTATGCGCACTGTGCTCTCGGCTTACTGCATTACTTTGTAGCACCAGTGATCTGAGGGATAAGCCTGACCACATCACACTGATCACGCAAACGATACAAACATTAGGCCAAAAAATTGTGTGTGAAATGTATTTCATACATTCTGACGCAAGCTTCAAAAGCACCCGGTGCTCTTCTTTTGGACGTATCTAGTAAATATTATACTGCTGTTTCTCTATTACCTCAAATACTCAAATGCATTCCGTTAAATTGTACTTATCCTTTCCATAGAATGATACTTGAATGATGTGTTCCTTGTGTAATTACAATCATTTGTATAACTACAACTTCTTTTACTTTCTTCACACACTAATGACATTGTCACAGCTTTCTCAGGTCGTCCCGTCTAGTTCCTGAGGCCAACTTCGGTAAGTCATTTCAATATATGTAAAATCTATTTCCTTATCATTGTTCTAAACCTCTATGACGAAGCTGAAACCCCATCAGAGTCGCACACTCAAACACATTATCACTCATAGGAATATGACTAACAACAAAATCCTGCCTTCCACTTTCGCTGAAATCTAAAAATCGAATCAGAATAGATAACGCTGAAAAAATGTCATATCATTTAGCTCAAACATGTCACAAAAACAAAACACTTATCACATAAAAAAAAATGTGAATAATTCCCAATATATCATCTTAAAATACGTAATTTTCCTGTCTTTTTTTTAAGCGTAACATTTTCCGCTCATTTACATCGTGTACCTCAAAGGCACTAATTATATTAAGCCTACTGTCTACACGGAACATAGGGATATATGTAAGCAATCAAACAGGATAAAGAAAGGTGAATAGGGTCATGACTTTTGTTCAAAGTAATGGTGAGATGGATCAAAATATGAGTCGCAGGCGCTAAATTGAGTGAAGGAATCCACCTAATAGACACAGGGAGTAAACACGTCACACCGACACTCAATGTTTACATCTCGTCCGCCATCCCGACACTTTTTGCTCCATACCGGAACTTGCCCTCATTATTTGTAGTGGCTTGATCTTCTTTTTTTGTCTATTTTTACTTTGGGTGTGTTTGCATGATGTCGAAAACTATATTCTTCCATTTTTGACGACTTATGAGCTCTTCGTTGACTTTATAGTTTTCATAAGCTATCGATTTACGAACATTTCTTACATTTACTTACAGATATTTCTTACACTTTTGTTGTTATTTAGCAATATGGAGTAAGCAAAATCAGCTATATAATATTAGGTCGCGAACGAACGTTTATATTTCTTGTTTCTGTGTTGATCATAAATGTTACATTCATGTTCATGACTACCAAACAATTCTACTCTTACAATCAGGAAGTATTAACTACATACTACCACTGCTAACAACAAACATACAGTAACGAGAATACTAATACGATGACAAGATATAAAACTGTTATATGGACTAAACCAAGGCATGTGAAGCGTCAGAGTTAAACTACGAAAAGGTCTGTGAGGCCTGGATAGGGAGCTGTGGCTTCGGTGCAATACGCAAGACAGCTAGGAAATGGAAGAAGAAATTTTTTCATTATGTCACTCTTAGATAAACACAGAATATCGAACAGCTGATCACTGCTATGTGTGACAACACATACGTGGCCTATGAGCATACAACACTCTTAAGAAAATAATAAAAAACTGCGCATATATTTGTCACTAATTTATCCGATCACTGGTTAAGCGTGTTTTAGTTATAACTTTAAAAAAAAACCTGCATGTAATGAATGTTGCCAGGCAAAGTTTTCTTGGAGAATTCTCATTTCTATATTAAGATGCCAGTTTTCGAATCATAAATGTAAACTCCATGCAACTTCATGTCAAAAACGAGTAAAACAATAACAAATTAGATCAATAAGATGTCTTTTCAAAAAGTCAAAATAACCTGCCTAAAATAAAGTTTGTGTTAAGAAAGCATGGAATTTCTTCATTTTATATTTTTACTCAGAAATGATGTGGGTGATGGGTAGAATATAGAAGTAATGATAACAGAGATTAACTGGAAAACTAAAATAATAATGACAGTGATGAAAGCCGGTACGAAGATCAATAATGAAGATGACAATGACAAGGATGACAACGAAAATGATAAAGTCTCTCATTCTGACAAGGCGACGCTGAATCTCTTCTACCTACATACATATTTTCGACTCCACTGTGACTGACAGCCTAACTCGGTCACCGACTGCCACAACACACGACTGAAGGTTACATCGAACAGAACACGGCAGGCATACGAGACAAACATGTGTTGTAGTACTCACCCTCTTGTCATCTATGCTCTGAGGTATAGGCTGAAGGGAAAACTTCCTTCCGAGGGAGTGTGTGTTTGGAGTGGGCTGCGGCGTCTTGGGCTGCAGTGGCGGGTACTGGGCGTGGGCGGAGGCAGGCGTGGCGGGCGTGGATGCTGAGGTAGCACTGGGAGTCACCGTTTTATTGAGATCCAGGACGGACTGGGGCAACCCTGTCCGGATTTCCTCGTCACTGCGGTGGAGAGAGGATCACAGATGAACAGTGGTGCTGAAGTTGTCATGGTAATTTCTATGCTACCTTTAAGATTGTAAGCAGTTTTTGTGTCTTTCTACGTCGTTTGTAGGTGGCAAAACTACAGTACATCAGCTTTAGGTATTTCAACTTAATTCTTGATCTTATGTTTCTGGCGCTCAGGTGACAATGGCTAGAAATATACAGGATATTTAATGGTATGTCTCTCAAATCATCATATTGACTCCCTCACTGGTACATTCAGACTAACTACATCATTTCCAGAAACGTAAATTCTCCTCGTCAAATGTCTAAGAAAAAGAAATTATACCATTTAATTCTGTCACACAAGCTATAGAGGCAAAACGGCCAGTGCTATCCAACCACTGAAATAAATAATTAGGCCAAAATCTTCTACACGAAGTACTGAAGACACAGTTTTCAGCATAACATCCCTTAAGGCAATCATGGCAGGGTGGAACAACCAGCCAAGAGGCCAAAATGGAGATTATGAAGTGGTTATCAAGAACCTGACCCGCAGCACACATCAAACAGTCAATATGATTCAGTGACTTAAATGACGGATCTGAATACCTGCTTGCGAATCACCATGAAAACAATTGTATCTAATATTATGGCACCAATACTCCAACATCCAATACTACAGAGATTCAGCTTAAAATAACCTAAGGTGTGAATGGGAAACTACCAATTACAGCAAAAAGCTTCAAAAAAACAAATGGAATACCAAGAACACACACACACACACACACACACACACACACACACACACACACACAAATAACGAGTACGTAGCGTACGGTCATAATACAAGATGAAATGCGGTTCTAGACAAAGCAAGTCTGAGGTCTGACGGGTTCCTAAGCCTTACTTACACATCACAGAAACAGAACACGAACAGCTAGGACCAGTAGGCGTTAAGGTTAGACAAGAAAAGGATAAGAAAGGCACAGGCTGACGGCTGTCTGGACGAACCTAGCTACAAACAAAGGCAGGCTAGAAAAAAAAAATAATCTCAGGTGAGACAAAGCATGAGTAACACTTCTCTGTCATCGGTGAGGTGAGCGAGGCTAAAGCTTGAGGGAAAGTTACTCCCAAAACACAGACACTGACACACCCGTACGAAACTGATACACAGAAACGGCGACAGTGACGCAGATACACAAGAAAGATAAGTAAGGCAGATAACATTATCGTAAACACGAAACAAAGGGAGACAATGAGAACAGTGTACTAACATGTGGTCATTAAGATTTGGAAGACTGGGGCTGTTGGTGGTGATGCTGAGAGCCTTGGTTTGTGGTGCCACCATGGTGTCGTTCTTCACTGGACCTGAAACAGGGGAAAAACATCAGCCTAAGTTTATCAAGTAACAAGGAAGTGCATATTATATTATAGTTTACTGGAGGAAATGACGAAGAGTTTAGCCATGCATATTATATTTTCAGACTGTCAACCAAGAGCATCTTTTTATGTAAAGAAGCAATAATTCTCAATACTTTTGAAGAACATGAGATAAATGAGAATGTGCTCATCTGAGTAGTGGTTCATTGTTGAATCCTTTCTTGAATCTCCTAAAAAAGGATTTTACCTCTCCAAACCCATTTGTTTTCTTTCATTCCTCAGACTCTCGTAAACCTCACCATAAGAGCACAAAAGCACTTGTCTTTACCAAATATAAAACTTAAGTTTTTTCAACTCTTTAGTTACTTTTCACCAACGATAATATCCATGTTTATCACACTTGCTATAAGCAGACTTGTCTGTCTCAAATAGTATCAGAGGCGCAGGCTATACCAGAGCAAACTGCTTTAGAGAAGGAAATACCTTTCTGTCTGGGGAAATACTGGAGGGAGGGAAATCTTCTGTGCTTGGCGTCACAATAAACCTTACCTATTCCTCTGAGAAAATAAAACGAACCACCGAACACTGTCCGCTGTATAACAAAATATCATGTCACTGTCCAGGTTTGAAGACTCAACACAATGATAGCAAACATTTTCACTTTCTACGTGACTTCTCTGTAGCTTATCTCCAGACAAACTAAAACAGTTTTTCATAACTGGATGAATGAAAGTCACTACATTTAGCAAAAATGTTAAGAAGATTAAGTAAGCCTTTATTATTTCTCATCAAACTTAATGGCTTTATATTCCAGATTAATTGTTAAGGTACATAAATTAAACTATCGTTATGTGGTAATAAGATGCTGATAAAGAAATATGTGCCTACTTCTAAAGTGACCGCCATGCAAGTCAAGCCTTATGCCTACTGTCTGAACGTCTTCCTTCTTTCCAGGTGTTCATGTCTAAGTGTTCCTTATCCAGCGGATATTAACGAATTCGATCCATCTGTGTTGTTATGTTCGTATTAGAATCTGTAAGTCTTCAGATGAACTGCAACTAAATAGTTTTACTTTCTTTGACTTGCTTATACTCCTACGAAAAGCTCTGGTGTACAAATGAAGGTCTGTAAAATCATAAATCATCCTGGGATCAGGGCAGACTATTGTACTGTAAACAGCTTCAAAGTGTATTTCTACCAAAAGTTTGAGGGTTTCTCTCTAAAAGCCCTACCTTCAGTAAGGTAGCCACAGACAGCCCGTGTATTAATTAGGTCTTTGAAAAAATTTTGGTAAGACTACTTAAACATTAAACTTGATCTCCATGTATATGCATATTCAATGGCATGGACACAGATTTCAATATAAACATCTTTAAATGCACCACGTTCAAATTGATTTTTGGGCACTGGTTTAACCTATAACTTTCCATGTACAAGATTCAGTCCTAGGCTAACTCATTTAACCTTGATCTTTCCGTGTACTAAGTTCAAGCCTTTGTGACCCTAAGTTAAATGGTTTAACCTACACCTTTCCTTGCGTTAAATTCTATCCTCTGTGACTTAGGTCGACTGGTTTAACCTACACATTTCAGTGTACTAAATCTAATTATCTGTGACTTAGGTTAATCAAGACTATAAAATGTTTAAGGATGACTAAGTCATAGACTTTGCCTAAGTTTTTCCGTAGGTATATATGAGGTTGAAGATTTGATCGTGATATTCCATTCAGAATCATGTTTAGGATATTATCTAGGATTACGATTTCAATCGGATATTCCTTTCAAACTTAAGTTTAAGATGTAAGGAAGAGCATGACATGAGTAAAACTGAGGGGAAGAACTGAAGAACAAGTAGAGAAATAAAGCAGATAAGAACTGAAGAGTATGGGAATCAAGGGAAGAACAGGAAAATGAACAGGAAGGGGAAAATTGAGAAAGAGGATAAATACGGACAAGCAGAAGAACTTTGGAGAGAAATGCAAGACGATCAGCAAGAGGAGATGATAACGGGAAGGAGGAGGAGGAGAACATAAAATAGGTGGAGCACAAAGGGTAAGAATTGAGGGAGTCACATACCTTTTGTCTGGTCAGGAGTAGGGGGAAGTGGCCTGGCACCCATAAACCGCTTCAGACTTCCCATAATGGTTCGCCCTGCACTGCTACTGCCATCACTAGCCGCGCTCTGTAACATGAGAACCAATGCGTTCGTAATTCGCTTCATGATAGATTCTTTTACTCATTTCTGATCCCTATGTAATACATCCCAGCCGTTGGGCACGGTATCTTTACCCTTACCTTCCTGTCCAAAGATCCCTTTCTATGGGGTTCCTGCAGAGCCCAGGAAGCCAGCTACGTCCACTGAGTAGAATCAACGGTTAAAGAGTGCGGTGATGTGTGCGTGTGTGTGTCTTTGTGGGGTGAGCACAGGAAAAACTGAGGAGTAAGAGTTCAGTATCTTCGGGGTGGAAGTTGCATCTGGTGTTCCTTAAGTTTGTAATTGTAACATTACACTCTATCCTGAAACCTGAGAGATGTAAGGCCACTACCTGCTGTGGTGATTACGACTGAATATAGGTCAAAGGTCAACCTAAGCAGTCTCTTAACTACTGTTATCTTGTATGACACAATGCCAAATATACATCCCTCTTGGAATATTCTGTTTCCTATGACCTAGTTAGCATTATCAGCATGTAGTCCCAAAAATCGGCTATGATAAAAGCCTGCAGAAGTTTACATACATAAGACTACAGTACTTCCAAAGCAGAAAAAAGAGCTATCGCTGTTATCTATCCTGTCTACATCAACCAACAGTAGCCTATCTTAACCTAAGCCACCTTAATATGAATGCTAAACATTGGATAATCCAGAAAGATAGTTAAAAGGTTAAATTTCAGCAGCAACATCTTTTCAGCTTGTAGCTGAACTGGTGTTTTTTTTCCTCCTATGCACGTCTATCTACCACCAGCATGCGTTAGAGCACAGTAATAGAACAAGAGCAAAAGATGTACAATGGCAAAATGAAAAACCAAAGATAAAGGTTAAAAGTTCTAAACACACTAAAAAATCACATGTTAGGGTAATCATGCTGAAGGATAGATTGCATACATCAGTGAAGTCGGTAAAGAAATGACATGAAAGTCACTGAAAATATTTGAACCACCTACATATACGAATATTAAAGTTAAATAAAAGATAATACATCTTTTTTTACATCTATAAAGAACTGTTAATTAAAATTTAGACTCAAAGCATGTCTCGTTTGCATGCCTCCATAGTAATTACATCAACCATTTTCTTCTACTGTTTCTGAGGTCTTTCATTTCGTTATACTACTGAACATCAGGCATCAACGAAATATGATCCTAGCCCACAGAACTCTACAAGAATGGAAATGCAGTACCTAGTTAGACAATCTATACTACATTTACACCTACACATCGTTCGTATTAAGTCACGCAAAGCAATAAACACTTTGACAATCACGAACAAAAGCCAAGGGGAAAGGTGTGAATGAGTGATTTGGTCAAATATGCAATTTAGTTAACGCAGGCTTCGATAAGGAGAGGAAGACTAATCTGTTAGTGGGTAGCGCGTCATCAGATGGCTCAAGCGTGCGAGGAGTTAGTGAGAAGGATGCGATAGGCTTGCACAACAGGGTAAAGTTAAGAGCGCGTTCTTTCATTGCTGCTGCCTTTGCAAACTTATTTGTAGACCTGGTACGTAGGCTAAAGCCAGCACTTAAAAGTTGGGGATTTACAATCGCTTTGGATCTGGGCTTGCTGCAGGTAGAAAAGCAATATATATATAGTGTCTGGAGTGCCTGTTTCTTCATTGTACCTATGACTATTTAAGCACATGTAGCAGTAAGCACATCGCGTTAATGCAGAATATTTCAAACTGATATAAACTGCATAGTGTAATAGTGTGCAGACATCACAAAATACACGAAGCTTCGCTTTATACAAAAATCACATCGAAAGCAACGGCCAACAACGACAATACAACTTCTTTTGCATCTGGAGGCGCTGCCCCCAACAAGAGGTGGCGGAAACACATCCACTCCCACGGTACCGTATTTACCTGTAGGTTGGTCATACTGGTGGAACGTGGAGCGACGGTGCCGGGGCGTGCGTACTTCTGTGAGGCGCATAACCAGTGAGAAAAGAGAAAGAGAGAGAGAGAGAGAGCAATTGTCGGGTATAGTATACTACTAATACGTGAGAGAAGCAAAAGGGGTTCAAACTGAGTGACAGAAATGGCTATGGAAGTTTAATTCTTATAACTAAACTATAAATACTGGGGGAAAAAGATAAAGAATTAGCTGAGAATAAATGATAACCATAGCTTAAAGGGAAAATGTTTTAGGATATCATAAATTCAGGTGCACTGGAAAAATGAAAGGATACATAAAAGAAAATTAATTACTATTTAGAGTAAATACATGTATATCAGAGCTTAAGACGACATATTATTCTAGATACAGAGGGGTCACAGTAGTCGACACATG
Organism: Panulirus versicolor; assembly: GCA_032361705.1. NCBI lineage: Eukaryota > Metazoa > Arthropoda > Malacostraca > Decapoda > Palinuridae > Panulirus > Panulirus versicolor. The sequence goes on from JAUUDZ010432375.1 coordinate 9,372, forward strand.
TGGAGCCAACAACAATTAGCACTCATATCTCACCTTACACCACTTTTAAGCCTTAGTACACAACGCCTAAAACTTTCTGTTAGGTTTTGCTGACAACTATGTGTTTAAAATATAATTAACTCTTATGTTTTGTTCGACTGCAAAACAACTGAACATCAAAGTCTATCTTGGTACAATATTATGTCCGTCGAACAGACCTCCCCCTTTAGTGTACTGAATATGTTTTCGCTTCCTTAGGGAGAGTTCACCCTTCTTGCGTGACACTTGAGTGCATTACCTATGGGTTACTCATAAGGTGCTATCTTGATTAATATTCTTTAATGCACAAACAGATTTGAAACCTTTACGAGATACAGCGGTACTAAAAGTTGCTATTCTTGAAAGAAAGCATTTTCGAAGCATTACACTTCCAGATTCTTCTGCAACTAAGGACAACGATCCGCGAAAAGATTGTGCTTGGAAATATGAAAGAATATCGTAAATACTGACGCCTGATTGTGCTTCCTCTTTCAAAAATAAAGAAAGAACCATTAAATCTGCTTCATCTAGAGAAACTAAACAAGCGACTCCTGGTAGTGAGAGGAGAAAATCTGACTAACACAGCACTGCTTTTCTGGAAGCACTGAGTCAGTAAAACACATCTGGTGCTATAGAGGAAATCTGATAAACCCCCTAAGAAATTCTGCAAACATGTCAAACTTCGTAAATAAGGCAGAGGAACGATACCGACCTTTCAGCATATCTGCAATGTATGTGTACATAAATGAAGTGTATACAAAGATACAGGTGTAAGCGTGTACTACGTTATGGCTGTCGAAGAGAAGAGGAAAGTCCACTTTAAGGTAGCTATGTTTGTTCCCTGTAATGATGCAGAGATGAAAAGTGAGATATGCATGTGCTATGGGTTATGTGACCTGTATTCTACAGCTCCGTGATTCTAGACTAGTATTTTTTTCGTCGCCTGATTAACGAGAATTCATGTATTCCAGCCTAATGAAAAGTGATATAATCGTGTGCTTTGGGTCACATGGTCGGTGATCTATTCTAGTTTAAATTTTCCTCGTCTCTTTATGAACGAGAACAGCTGGTTGTATTTGTATATTAATCATCTCTTTATAGGGTAATAATTAATGGGTCTGCCCGACATGTTTATACACAAGAGCACTGGTTGAATATAAACACGACCTCCACGTCTGGGGAACATATGTGCATATTTGTATACTTTTCTAATTTTTTTCTGTAAACACTGCGAAGAAAAACAATGAATTCACACGCAACTGGCGCAAATAAGGCCATCTGCAGGCATGTATATGGTTCGAAAGCACAAAACTGCGCGTCTAAAGCATAACTATGATACACATCCACGTCATTCATGTGATATACATACATTCACATCCATACCACCTATGCAGACGTGAAGACAAGAAGAAAGGGAGACAGAAACATGAACAGAGTACAAAACAATCGTTTACTATCAGACAGAACACCATCCAGCCATACAAAAACAATCCTTACACTGGGACGAGTAACATGGCAAAGACCTGAGTCACACACACTGGAATGCGAACGTGTGAAGAAAACTAGAAATTTGCTTTAGGAAATGAAAAATGTGAAACACACAAAAAGGCTGAGTACAGAAAGTGTTGCTACGCAAGAGGAGCGGTAACTGAGCAACTTTTCAACGTCAAAATAAGATATATACAGATAGCAAATAGATAAATACCTTTCTTAAATGTTTCTGAGAGTTTAAATGAAGAAGTATGAACAACCCTCAAAGATATTTCATCGAAATTTGAATTTCTTTGACCGTCAAATGGAGATTCTCTCCATTTTGGATTACACAGCAAAAAAGATTAGCAATACATTATTACATATATCTTAAAAATAAAAGTCTTACACTCGTCTTCAAAGTCTCTTTGTGAAAAAAATAGCCATTTAATGGTATGGCCAAGTCGAACGCTATTCTTTGGACTAAACAATTGATAAATGACAATGGATACTTTTGCAATATGAGTTATGATCCGCAGATAAGGACTTGTATCAGTTTTCAAAGAAACAGTTTTGAAATCTTTAAGACGAAACTATAAAAACTGAACGCGTTTATGAAGATGAGCTTGAAACAGGCGTGGAGAGAATTTTTTACTTTTCTTCAGGACTGACAACCTCCAAATAATACGAAAACTATTTGATTTTAGGCAATGAGTGAGTTCAATATCTTATATAAGTAACGGTAGCCATGAAGAACCCCACCTGATCTTTCCTGGTGAAGGCACTGCTGGAGAGGAACCCGGAGCGCTTGTTCTTCCTGGGCGGAGGTTGAGGGGGCGAAACCCCAACCTGAACCTCCTTTGGTGGCAGAGGCGGCCTTACCCCTCCTCCCGTCGTCGACTTGCTGTCCACTGCCTGAAATAACCAAACTTGATTCACTTCAACTGTAAGTTTTAACAGATTCAGTAATAATACTACAACCCGAATGCTCTCGTCTGCATCAATGGATTTTGTTAATGATACTGACCAAAGTCTTTCTTACAAAATACATACAACGAATCAAGCTATAGTTCTACGAAGTCATCATAAAATTCACTATAGTGATTCATTTCATACTACAATTACAAAAAGACATCTCACCCAAAGTGTATTTCAACGTTACGTAAAGCAGCCTCCAGTTTGAATACTGCCCACGGTAATGTTAGAAACATTCTCTTACTAGTAAAGGGAAACTAAATACCAGGTAAAACTTCATGAGCGCATTTGATGACCATGATTCAAGCAAAAGAGCAGCTGATGCTGATGACTGATGCTAGGTAAGGTGGGGTCGGCGGTCCTGTGTGGCGGGCGATAACATGCCCACACACACCACACCAATGCATCTAGTTAAATATAGATGCCTGGTGGCAGGAGGTCACAGTAAAATTCCCCTGCAGGCAAGCAGCGCCAACACGCTCCCCTTTCTTGCTCGCTGAAGTGCCGGAAGGATCCGTGAGTGCAAATGGACAAGACCAGCCCGTTATGATAACCTACGTTTCAACTATACATTTTCTAACATCACAAAATACAAGAAAGAGCGCCCCACAGACATCTTAACCAAAGACAGGTATCTATGCATCACATTTCCTCGACATTTCATTAAGCTGTAACTCATCCTCAGGGAAAGGCTGATGCATGCATATAAATCACAAGCCTTAATTACTTTACATCGCACATCAATGCAAATCACACCCATTCTTACATTTACAAAGAACAGACATGAGGAATCTCTGCTCTATAAAGTGGTGACTTTAAATCAATCAGAAAGTGGTAAGGATTTATTAATAACAACGGTTAAATAGAAGTGTACATCAGATACACTTGGCGTGGTGCTAAAGCCGAAAAGGAGACATCATGGAGGCAGAAATACCAATATGATGTAACTCGACTTGGACACCAAGTTCGTACTCGTAGTTGCTCTCACACTTCCACGTTCTCTGCATTCACAAGAATGTAATCAGTTGCTACTAATAAAAACCTCTATATCCCCAGCTATCTTATTTTTATATTATTCTTTGATGGATATATATATATATATATATATATATATATATATATATATACATATATATATTTGAAATATGGCTGACTATTTCCGTAGAGTTTAAGAAAATGGATTGTCGTCGTCCTCAAAATTTTCAATTTTTGAAGTATGGCTGATTATTTCCGTAGAGTTTTAGAAAATGAATTGTCATCGTCCTGAAAAATTTCAATTTTTCAAATATGGCTGACTATTTCCGTAGAGTTTAAGAAAATGGATTGTCATCGTCCTCAAAAATTTTAATTTTTGAAATATGGCTGACTATTCCCGTAGAGTATTCGAAAGTGCATAGTCATCGTTCTCAAAAATTTCAATTTTTGAAAAATGGCTGACTATTTCCGTAGAGTTTAAGAAAATGGATTGTCATCGTCCTCAAAAATTTCAATTTTTGAAATATGGCTGACTATTTCCGTAGAGTTTTAGAAAATGGATTGTCATCGTCCTCAAAATTTTATTTTGAAATATGGCTGACTATTTCCGTAGAGATTTAGAAAATGGATTCTCATCGTCCTCAAATATATTATATAATATATATATATAATATATATATCTATAATGTATGTCATATATATTACATATATAATATATATACATATATATATATATATTATATAATATATATTTTTATATAAACAATATATGTATATAAATATATATTTATATGTAT
>JAUUDZ010432386.1:5066-25146 GCA_032361705.1 Panulirus versicolor
TAGTATCATGGCCTTCCCAAATGGTCCTTTTACTCGACCACATCCTGCTGTTTGGCGAATAGTATTTGGTCTTTCAATACTGTACATGCTGTTGCTGCTCTTCATTTTGTTCCAGGTATGATAGGAAGTGTCATGAGGAACCCACATGGAAATGTGAGGCAGAATGGGCTTTTTTGAAATTAAGTTATCAGTGGCACTGATATTAGGTTTATGGCCAATTTACTCAAGCAACTCAAATCCAGCATTCCAAAAATTCGAAACTCCCAATATTCAATATCTTGTTCTTCACTACAGCACTTACTCCCTAGTTGCCTCCATTAATATGAACCCTTTTTGAAATCTTCTCCGTATTCATAGGGACTGTTAATATTTTATTTGAATTCATTCATTTTGCTTACATCTCTTTTTACCAGGACTACAGGACTGTTCGTAGCATGTTTGAGTGGTTCTTCCCAGAGCTAAAAAACTTCACGATTGACATGGATAAGGTAGGTGCATTGTTACGTAATGAAACATGATTTATTACTAACTGACCTGATTGTTATCATAGAGCATTGTAATGAGGTATAGTAAAAGACTTTTATACTTGCTTCATTATTATGTTCCTTCAGTTTATATAGTTTGGACACAAAAAAACTGCAGACCCATGATTGCTTCTGAACTAGAGCATTCACAGATACATAGCATAATATATTGAGTGTAACGATTGAATTTGTTAATTATGCTGAGTTTTGTGTGCACTGTATATTCAGTTTTACGTTTATTTGTTAATGCTAAGCAACCTCTTTATCAGTATTGAGTTGCTCCTTGTTTTTAATCATGAGAAGTTTGTGTCCAAGGCTATATACTGTGCATGCCGAGTCACACCTCCTCTCCTTAACACGTTTTTTTATACCAAACCCCTACCCACTTCCAAACAGGGTGAGTGGGGGGAGAAGTGTGATGACCTTACCTTTGCGCGACTGTGGGAGAGTATCGATTTCTTCTGCTTTGCACACTTTGCAGGATGGGCCATGAAGACCCTACTTGTTCGGCATTATGGCATCTTGTGGACTATCTCTGTCATGTGGGAAATTACTGAGGTAAGATTGCATGCTTCTGATCATATACTGTGAATAAGATTAGTAGCTCAACTATCTTCAGATCTTTTTATAGCCATTACATTGTTAATATTCACTCATATTCTTAAGGGATAGATCAAGTGCAAACAGCCTCTTAGTTTACTCTCATATTCAACATATATGAGCACTCCTTACTTTTCTGAGCAAAAGTCAGCTTCCACATGAATATGAGCACCCCATATTTTTTTCACTCAGCACACATCAGTTTTTCAAGTAAGGCTGATGTTCCATTCTCACTGTATGACTCCTCTGTCATAAAGTGCTTTCATGAATGAGTTTTTTGTTGTTGTTTTTATCAGTAAATTAACACCACAGTTCTTTTACCTATTATCAGTCTTTTCTGTCTAATCTGATTTTTTATATATACCAAATTACCCATTCATGGTTTTCGTTAGCTCTAGGAGACAGTCAGTTCTTCATCTACCATGATAGTGTCTGCTCTGCATAGTAGTGTCTGCTATGCATAGCACTAGATTCTTGCTTTTTTTTCTTCTTATTATTTATAACATGCCAAGCTGCTGTTTACTATCATCCCTGGAGGTGCAGCCGTTGCCTATGGATAATCTGCACTATGCCAATGTGGGTTGTGTCATCAGGATGCCTTAATTTATCAAATAAATCTTGTGAATGTTGTGTGGCTTGATAAACTAAAGAAATTATCAGTAAGTAGATGTTGAGATGGTATATCTCTGATGGTTGTAGAAGCACTTTTGATACCATTTACAAGGGTAGTGATAAAGATTCAGGTGCCTCTTCATCAAGTGAACATGGTGAGCTTAGTAAATAACGGAGGAAAAAGGGAATCCCTTACTGGCTTCAGTTTCATCAGCTATTTTGAACTCTCAAGACCCACAAACTGGTTTTGGAAATGGAGTTAGGCTATTAGAATATAAGCATCTTGTGTGGAAAAATTATTCATAAAGAGATATAGGGAAATAAGAGGTTTTGAGTGCCATACTACAGAATTATGACATTGAGTGAATAACTTTCGGCTTCCTATGAACCCTGGCCAACTTGCAGTGATTTTTACCAATCAACCTGGGTGCCAGCATATTATTCTTTCTCCTTTATCATTCTTTTTATCATGCATACTATTTGAAATGCATTATCCTTTTTCCTGTATAATTCTTATAATCTGTAATGAAATAACTTCAAAATGAAACCAAATTCATCGAAATCTATCAGTTTTTGTCAGTATTATGCATTGGTATTTACAGTCTCAAAACTTCGAACTTGTTTCATGAAATTTATCTTTGTTGCACTTGTCACTGTTATTCATAATGCCTTATATATTGCATTTTGTGAACTTCTTTATTGTCATATAAACTTCTGCATATTATAATATCTGCATTTAGAGTTTCATCACTTCGGATATTCCCATTATTCACAACTCTAGGACTGTTAAAGTACTTCTTTACATTTTCTATATACCTATCTTTATCTTTGAAGCCTGTTCCAATTGGAACTCCCTCAAAGGGGTGGCTATGGCACCAAAGTCTCCATAACTAAAGACCTCCATCTTTTCTATAAAGAAAAAAAATAATTTTTTGCGTTGACCTTTATACGCTTTGTCTTTGCTTCTTTCAGAGAACTTTTGACTGTCAGCATTGTCAAATTTATTTAAGAAATAGAAGGGTGTGATTAGGTTTCCTCCAATTTTTCTCTTTTTCATGGGGAAATTTGTGACCCCTTGTACTCCAGCAGTCTTATTTCAGGTATCATCTTTGTTGCCTTCATCTGGACTTTCTTTAATATGATACCTCTTTATGTTTCTTTAAATGAAGTGACCATACTCTGAGGAACTTATTCAAATTTAGGTTTTATACAACTTTTTAGACTGCCTACTGAGCAAATCCTTATCTGTTCATTTAAATGCAGTAATAATGTTAACCATCACACAGTTTGCCTCCTCAGCACTTTATCCTACATGTTTTACTGGCAGTATTTTGATATAGTATCAATCTCCAGGTATTTCTCACAGATTTTTGTAGTTTGTTACATGCTAGGTTATAGTCACATAAAGGCCTTCCTGCACTATGTTCCACCTTCATTATAATGCATATTTTTGAGTTGAAGGTCATCAACCATGTATCAGGCCACTTCAGATGCTTGTCCAAGTCCCTTTTTAACTTGAAGTAATCCTAAGAATTTCTTACTCTTTAGATAGCCTTTTGCATTGCCCCCAAATTAAGTTATAGATCCAATCCTTTTGGCATGTCATTTACATGGATCAGTGAAAACACTGGTTCTAAGATCAAGCCCAGAAGTATGCTGCTTATGACAATAACCTTCTTAGGAAAGTCTCCTCTGACATGTGACCTCGGTTCCCATCATCTGAAGTAGAATTCAGTCCACCAAGAGTCTTTTTATTCCTCCCTGAAAATGCAGCATCTGTACCAGCCTCTTGTGCTTATTTTTTAAGAGTGTGTGCTTCTAACAAAGTATGTAAGAGAGAATTGTGGGGCAAACAAAGAAACTGTATGATGTGTTTAGATGATTTATTGCCATGAACACCTGTTTTGAAATATAGCAAACTGAATGACTGGGTAGCCAATTTTGTGTAACACCACTTAGGGTTTTTGGGGTGTGTGGGGGTTTGTGACTGACTTAATGACTGATGTGATGTTGCCTCAAAAGCCTTTTTGGGGTTTGGGGTTGCTTTGATATGATTCATAAGTGTTTACAAAGCGTTACTGAAACAAGGTTAAAGTTCGGGTGAATGAAAATGGTATAGATGTTTCTAAGACATCTGAAATTATTGTTTGTAAGGGCATCAGGTTTTATAGGCCATGTCCCCATATATAGGAAAACAGAAATAGAAAGAAGAGAAAAAACTCATCAGGAATCGAGAAGCTATAACTGCAAATACTAATTTTGTACTCAGAGAGAATTGGAGGCTGATGTATGTTTGAACAAAGATATATTAGAATGGAGCAAAGCTTCTTGATATTAATGCCTGCAGTAAAGGGAGAGAAAGTGAATGTCAGTGTTAACCTGAGTGAGGTAACTTGAGGGGATGATACACCTGTACTTTAAAGAGAAGCGAGAGATGTTGAAAGGACAGGAACATACTTAAGTATTTTTGGAATAGAAACTCAAAATGTAGTCACACAGTAAAGGGTATTGATATCTTGGTACTTACGAAGAATTTTATTTGAAAAATTGTCATGCATGGAGGCAAAATGGTTTCAAATTTGAGTTTATCAGAAAGATGTCTTAAATATGAATTCTACCTCGCAGATCGCATTTTCACATCTGCTGCCAAACTTCATTGAATGTTGGTGGGATGCCGTCATTCTAGATGTACTTCTCTGCAATGGATTGGGTATTTGGTGTGGAATGCAGATTTGCCACCTAATGGAAATGCGTTACTACAATTGGGAAAGTATCAAGTAGGTATATATATGTGTGTGTTTGTGTGTAAAATACTTGCTTTCTCATTGTAACTTTGGATCATATAGCAGACACCCAGTTGTTTAATTATTGCCCGTCATTGGTACACTATTTGTATTTGTGCAGATAATACCTGATGTATACATTTTGTATTATCGATTGCTGGGTATGAATGCAACAGTTTAATGATTCTGTGTTGGGGAAACAGATGTGATATATACATTTTTATAAAAAACTTATCTTTCTTTTGGTTTTGATATTAGTCGTTTAATGATAGTGCTGACTGAAAAACTTAAGTTTTCTATTGTTAGTTTGTATTTAATTGGCAGTGGCATCGACCACTGAGTGGCCAGTTTGATTTGATGTTGGTTTAGTTGGCTACTATCATTAGTTGGATGGAAGCAGTGGCAGATATAATCAATTCTCATTTAAACTTGATGTAACAGAACAGTACCTACAGGTAGTAATGAGGTGAGCAATAAGTTATCTTTTACAGTTCCATATCATTGTCAGTAGACAGAAAGGAGTATTGTTTCAATGAGGAACTTCTTGCTCCAAAGAAGTCCATCTTTTCCTTGCATCTGCGTGGAATCCAGTCTCAAAGTTCCTGGGACTTCATAAAATGGTTCTGGGGTTTTGTGATTATGATAGCTTTAACCTGAGGCTAAACCTTTAATGTTCATATGCTGGCAGGCTTAAAGACTGCCTCCTTAGGAAATGCCACAAATCATGATGTTAATTGTTAATTTTCTCTCTGGATCTAAGCGGTTCTCATTTTTTAGTTACTTTCATGATTATAGTTATTGTTGTCAAGTGAAATAATCATCTGATCATGGCTCTGACCACATACCCTCCAAATTCTGATCAACAAGTCCTTATTTACTTGCAGTTTTTATTGTACAGTTCTAATGTGTTTCCAGTATAATGTGGTACCTTTCATATAGGATATTTGGTTTTTATTCACTCTTAGGTTTTAGAGCCAGCTTTGGAGACAACTGAGGTAATAGTGGTTTGTTCTTATGCAATCATGAAAATAAGAAATAATGATTTGTTAACCTAGTATAATGATTCTTACGACCATTCTGAAATACTAAAATTTTAGAAAAATTGGAGCCACAATGCTTTAGCAGGCTGTGCTCTGTGGAAGTACAAGAGACTGAAAAGTGGAAGTGTATCTATATCCAGCTTATACTGTATTAATGAACGAGATAGAAAAGGAACTTTTGGACATTATGAGGGAATTTACAAATGTGTGTGAAAAGAGGAAGTTGAAATTGAATGAAGGACAAGCTGGCATTGTTTGGAAAATTTTAATCAGTTTGAGTCTTGGGTGCATCCCTAGAGAAGGTGGGGAAATGATGCCGGTTATTAGACAAACAAACTGTCAGTCTGAAGAAGGCTTCAAAGGTTACAGATGCTAGTTTGCCAGTGTGGCAGGGCTTGTTAACAGGTATAGTTAACCCATCATTGGTGCATGGGAGTGAAATGTTTTTGCAATAATTGAATGACAGAAAGACTGCAACCTGTGGGCACTGATTACCCAAGATTAGATTGAGTAAGAAAATTGACAATTGAAAAATTATATTTCAAACAGGTATGGAGTAAAGAAAGGAATAATTATGAAATTGGAGAATAGAATACAGACTCAGTTTAGGCATCTGGAAAGAACAGAACAAGAAATACTAATTAAGAGGGTGTGTATCAGTAAGGTGAAAGTAGGAAAGGGAGATTGAAGAGCAGAGGATGAGAGTATGTGACTCATAGGGTTGTAATTTGGAAATTGAAAGAATAGGGTTGTTGGAGGAAAATAAATAGCCACTTTGCTGGATAGTAAGGGATGGTTTATTAGATGAAGATAGGTAAGATTACCACTCTGGTTGTTGCTAATTTGGTCACATGCATTCAGATCCTTGCCCATGTCACTGATTTTGCTTTGCATAAAGATATAAACAATGAAAGCGCAGAAATGCAGTTAAGGTATACTTTATTTGAGTTTTAGAGATGGACATTCAGTTAATTTACAAATTCAGATGATTTCTTTTAAGTTTTTGCATTGATTAACTTGAATAATATTTGATTACTTACATTCTCTCAGGGATATTCAAACAACAACTGGCAAATTGAAGCGTGCTGTCCTTCAGTTTACTCCAGAATCCTGGACAGCCATGAGATGGCTAGATCCTGCCTGCACATACATGCGCTTCTTGGCTGTCTCACAGCTAGTGATATTCTGGCAACTCTCTGAACTTAACACCTTTTTTCTGAAGCACATTTTTGAGATGCCTCCAAGTCATCCACTTGTTTTTATGAGAATCTTTTTGCTTGGAGCTATGTCTGCCCCAACAATAAGGTTAGTATATTTCCTGTATCAAGAATTTTTTTTTCTTGTTCCTTTTGAGCTAGATGACCAGACTTCAAACTCATCTACTGTGTTCCTGTAAATGTAAATGTACTTTTCATTAGTGACTAATAAATTCATTCCTTACCTTCATGCTGCATCACATTTCATAATACTCATTTGGATTATGTATTTGTCAGTGATTGAATGAAGAAATACTTTTATATTGAATACTCTACTCTTATTTCATATACACTTTTATCTCATTTGTACTCTTATTTTATGCACAGACACGGCATTGGTGGTGAATAACATATATATTTGTTTATTTATAGTTATTGTACTTGTTTGCCGTTTTCCACGTTAGTGAGGTAGCACCAGGAAACGGATGAAGAATGGCCCATCCACTCATATGCACATATATATTTATATATAAATGCCCATACATGCACATATACATACATATACATATCAACGTATATACGTACATATACATACATATACACAGACATATACCTATATACACATGTACATACATAGAAATACTACACTTTTCACTATGAATAAGTGTGAGGACATCAGGTGGCTGGAATGTGTAAGAGGAGTGTTGGAGGTATATTTTTGTAAGGCACATTTTAGTTCTTTACCTGTCATCTATTGCTGAAGTCCTCCAGTACCCCAGGATTACATAAAGAGAAGTTTAGATGCAGTTGTTTAATAGTTTCTTTACGAGCATGAGGTCAGTGGGGAGACCTTCCGTGCAAGCCTCTCTCCTTTTTCTGTAATCCATCTAAAAATCACTCTCTAAGGCATTTACTTCTCCACATTTCTCATGTTATTCCTCTTCACTTTCTTTACAAACCGATTCATGTTGTAAATGTCCCTCCCAATAACATTTGCTCAGGTACAGAAGGATGTGTGATAATTTTTGTATTTCTTGTTCGAGTAAAAGGGAAATGTGTTTTTCTTAGTTGGAAAATATTGAAACATGGTAGTTTAGCATTTTATTTTGATTTTTTTTAAAGTTAATGTCAGTTGGAATGTGGTAGGTTAAGGAAATTCATATCTCACACAGTTAGTTTGGAAGATATTGTGGAATATTTGTAGATTGGTAATTTTTACAAATTATCCTTATTATTAAACTCATATTAATGTACTTATCATTGAAATGAAATGATTGTAGATTTTTTACTAAATGTTATTCTTCTAATTTGATTTCTTGCTTTTGAATAAAATTTGTTTTCTCTTTCTACAGGCAATACTACAGCTATGTGACAGATCCCAGATGTAAGCGTGTAGGAACACAGTGCTGGGTTTATGGGGTTTGTATGTGCATTGAATGTCTGATTTGTATCAAGTTTGGAGCAGATATTTTCCAGCATACCCAGATCCGCAATATAATTTTGTGGGTGCTAGTTCAAGCAGGAGTGTCAGTGATGTGTGTTTACTTATGTGTAACACACCACAGGTGGCAACGCAAACGCCAAGTCAAAATGGTAAGTGCAGTCTTTACCTTTAATATGATAAAGATCATAGTTTTGTTGAAATTTATACTACAATCCTCATTGTTAATTGATCAACTAATATCTTTCTGTCTGATTATTTTAACTCCATTCCCATTTGCATGAGATGAATCAAGTTACAGTTACTTGTTAAAGGTCTTAACTCTTTGTGGATGTGTTATGTTATGACACAACCAGGGAGCGTAGTGATTGCTTGGGTAGGTTGAGCTGCCACTGCACCTGCTTCTACATGACATCACATCATTCCCCATGTGACTCATGTCACCCACTTAATGCTTGAAGGTTACATTGCTTCAGAGGTTGTATTAGATGAGCTACTACACTTTTTACTAGTATATGTGCTTGCACATGGCATGTTTGATATATGTCAGAACTGATTATTGAGGTTTTTGCACTCAGTATAAACAACAGCCATGGTCTTAAGTTTGGCCTCTGCAATTATATCTTCATCCTTATCAAGATTACATCAATCATTTTCTATATCATTTCTGTATTAGCATCATCCCCATTTTCATTTGTCGGGTTGTAATTCATCTATATACAGTGTATTGCATCAAGGGTCAAAAAATGCATCATCCCACCTTAAAGCACCATGGCCAACGAGGACTGCATAGTGTCGCAGGGTATAGATATTAAGTGTATGGATTCATGCCAGCACTGGCTATTAACACAACCCCCCCCACACACACACACACACACACACACACACACACACACACACCTGTGTTATGTAGCATTTACCGCTACTGACCTTTACACATACATGGGCTGCCAGAGATCATACCCACATAGGTTTAATTCCTGGTTAAGATAGCTGTTCCACAGTCCACCCAGCTTTTCATCCTCCTCTTAGGGCTGATTGATAGAATGGGTATCCGGCACAGGCTAGGGTGTGTGTATGTGTGTGTGTGTGCATACATACATAGGAGTAAAGATATGGTACATATATATATATATACAAGATTGAGAAGACAGAGCAAATGTGTAAAACTGTTTCCCATGAAATACAAATAGTAATCACACACAAACATCTTTTTTTTTTAAGATAGCATTAGGAACAAATGAACCACAGCTCATTTGCACACATGTGCTCTTTAGCTGTCACATGTAATATACCAATACCAGAGTCAGCCATCTACAGCTAAGCCCAAAAACAATTCCTGGATCACCTTTTATACCCTAATGCATTCCATTGGCAATGCATGCCTCTTGCTCTTCTGAATTTTCGGGCCCTGATAGTACTATCAAGTCAATTAATGAGTGGGATAATAATGTACTTTCACTAATAAAGTTCATGATAGAAATATTCAGTCAATATAAAAGAAGCAAACTTAAATGTTATGTTCTCCAGCTAAACAAAACTGAAATGAGAAATAGCTCTTCTAGAATGGATTTACAAGTACTTTACAAGTAAAATTAAGGAGATGGAATGTCTGAACTACCAAGAAAAGCTGAATGAGCTGGAATTCTACTGTTTTGAAAAAAGGGAATTACATTTAGGAATTTGTGCTTGGCAGCATGCACCTTTAAATGATAATAACATATACCACATTCGTTGGAGAAAAAGTTTCAAATCTAAGAAGAAACAGAATAATGAAACATGAAAGTGCCCCTGGGAATGTACTTAAAAGGTGCCAAACAAATATACAAAAATGCCCTGCAAGAAAGATTGAGAGACTTTTTTATTTACATTAGAATAGGGAATTCTTTTGACATAAGTGTTTAAATCATCAAAAGACTCTCAGATGAATGGTGCCATAGAGAACCAGATCAACCAGAGTTGATGATTACGAGAACAGTGTAGCAACAGAGGGAAACAGCATAACAACACAAGCATAATATGGAATGCTCTTCCTCTTTTCATAAGAGAGTGCCAACTTCACTGGCAGACACCAACACTATTATAGGTGGAGTAAATTTGCATAAATATGATTATTGTGGGCCCACTCGTGAATACTTTATTGAAAGGCAGTGTGTATGGATGGAGTGATAACAGACCAGAAATTAATGCTAGGGAAAAGTGGTGTGGAGATGGAATTTGTTGGTGAGGTATGGTGGCTAGTGACAAGCGTTTGTGGATAATCCTGTTTTGTTTGCTGAGAGTGAATAGGAGTTGCAGAAGGAAGTAAGAGTGTTTTATGATATATGTAAGCTTAAGCAATTGAAGGTAAATGCTTGTAAAAGTAAAGAAATGGTGTGAGTAAAAGTAGGGAAATGGAAACAGAGTGAAAGTATAAATTTTGCAAAGCCCTATAGAGTAAGAAAAGAAACTGTACTAAACTGTGTTATAGATATGGATGAGACAAACTGGAAGAGTTGACAAAGTTTAAGTATTGGAGCTATTTTGGGTAAATTTGGTGATATGGAAAGAGAGGTAAGTGAGAGGGCAGCATAGGGTAGAAAAGTCATGAGGTCCTATAAAAGAATGATGAAGGACGGAGGTGTAATTATAGAAGTGAAGAAAGGACGAAGGGACAGCATTGCTCTCCCAGCCTTGACCTATGCAGCCAGAACATGGACATGAGATTTGTCATAGAGGTCAAGAATCCAAGTTATGGAAATTGATTATTTGAGAGGAGCTTGTACTGTGACTAGATGGAATGAAGAAAGTAATGATTGGCTGTATGAGAGATTTGGTATTGTCAGGGAATTTATTGTGAAGTGGTAGAGTGAGTGAAGTGTAATACTCTGAGGTGGCGTAGGCATGTGGAAAGAATGCAAGATTAGGAGTTTATATTGTAGGAGAGTGTATGATAGTACAATTAAAGGGGTTGTTGTGAGAGGAAGACCACCTGTGACATGGGAAAATAGCACTGAAGGGAGAGAAATGAGGTAAGAATGCGTGCAAAGATGTATGTAAAAGAGGCATGTAAGGACAGGGATAAGTGGAGAGTCTTTTGCCATGGCCACCCCCTCAAAGGGAGTTCCCAGAAGGAACGTGCATTAGAGATATAGATTGATAGAAAATGATATCGTGATACCACTACTTAGCCTTTACCCTAGAAGTGTACTTATTAACATTTCAAAGTTTCTACCTATTCTTAGCCTTATGTTTAGATAGGAATGCTCTTCGCCTTGTTGAAGGAAATCTTTTTTGCAAAAGTTTGTGTCAGATTCTGGGGACTTGTGCCATACTTTGGCTAGTTGTATGACTGCAACCTTCAGCTTGTACACTTAATGTCTGTCAGTTTACACTCTACTTTGATATCTTCCTCTCCACTGTAGTCAGTTATAAGGCTTGCCTTCATGAGCTTCCACTTGTATCAGCACTTGGGCTTTTTCATTACTTTGTGATCCATGGGCTAGATCACACTATTTAAAGTAGGTAGGAGAAAAATACTGTGAATGCGACCACACTAACTCGCTAACTCCTTCAGTGAAGGATGGGCAGAAGCATTATCCAGGATGATTAATGCCTTGACCTCATCTCTGAGGATGCCCTGCCTTGCTTCGTGGGAACCTGGTGACTACTGGCACAAAAACTTTGTGGGACCATTCTTCAAAAATAGCAGTGGTAAGTCACACTGTGCACTACGGCTAGATCATGATGCAGCTCAATGGTATTTTTCAGCAAAGCTCTCCCCTGTCCTTCACCCCATGTATTTCTCCTCTAAAGATGTCAAAGCCATGTGGCTAACATTGACAGGATAGATGAATGTTCAACAAATAATGCTTCAGTCATACTTAATGCGCACAAAGGGAGATGTGACAAAACTACTCAGAACACTGGTTATCATCTAATGCTGTACCCCCATGCTGATGCATTCCACCACCACAGCCACCCATGCTCTCAGTCTTTCATTGGTTTCAAGTTGGTGAGGATGATCTTCACTCTGGTCAAGTTTAGACTTAAATATGTTTGCTTTCCCTGTGAGTTGGCTTCTTATTCTCTTGAATAATAATATTTTTCCTATGTTTATCTTGCTAATGTTTGTAATATAAAGCTATTTGTGATATATTGCCATTCCAGCAGTGAGCAGGCATCAGTCAAACTTGTGGTTTGTGATTGTCATTGGGATGATCCCCTCATGGGTATACCCTATTTTGTGGGTAGAACCGCATTTAACTTCCCATGCCAGCAAGTGCTCTCTCAGATGCTCATAGGGTGTTGCTTGCAGTAAAGAAATATTATATCCTTCAAAACTTAGTTCTCTTTCTCGTCCATCTCTCAGGTTGACTCTTTGGATGAAGACACAGAAACAGACTCCAAAGTAGCTTCATATATTCAGTCCCTGCCCCGCAAAACTGTGACACTGAGCACTCCAGAGGACGAGGACAGTGATGATGAAGATGAAGCGCAAGTGAAAGTACACCGCAGGAGAAAAAATCCACAGCTTAGGCGAAGTAATAGATTAGACCAGTAACTTTAAAATGAGTAGACTATTTCAATTGAACTGAATTTGATTGTCACTACAGATTTTTAACCTGTAACAGATACCAAGACTGTATTCCATAATATTACTCAAGAAGATATATCCTCTAAGGATGTACTATATTGAATTTGTTTTATTATAATAGCTTTTGGTAAGATTTGCAAAGCCTGTGTGTCTTTCTTCTTGTAGATAGTTGAAATATTGGTTTAATTGTTTCGACCAAATGTTGCCTAAATGTTGTACCAGTGAAAGTGATAAATATTTCTTCAAGTACAATCTATTAGCCAGTTATTTCTAAAAGTCTTGTGGCCATAAATTTTGGATAGCTTTATGTTCTGTAGTTTAAGAACATGAAGTTATTCTATAGGTAGATATATTTTTTTTTTCCATATGTCCTTGTATTTTTACTGTAGTTATTTGTAAGTAGGTGATATAGGAAAGTTATGGGTAACCAGTTCATAGGTTTTATCCAGGCCTTATCTTTCATGAAATAAGCATTATTTTATATTATTTATTTATTGCTTTAAATGTGTGAATATAAGGTAGGTACAAGAAGAACAGAAAATTTTTGAGACGTGGTCCTCAGGAATGACTGTTGGTTGTGTATCATAATGAAGTAGGAGTAGCCAATAGTGATGTATAATCTTTTGTGGTACTCTTGAATTTCTAAACTTGAAAGTTCAAGGAATTCACTAAGAAGTTTAATGTGTATTGAGAAGTGGTGTATTTGATATTGTTAAAATGTTCATGTTCATTGTCTGATTAACATAAATGTGTTTATTTCAACTAATATAGTTATATTTAAACACATTTTATATCATATGTGCCATTTTTTACATCCACAAGTTTGGCTCTTAAAGAGGGTTCAGCATATGCTGAAGTCTCTTTTCATGTTCATACATTTGGGTGTAAACCTCCCAACATTTACCAAAAGACCCAGCATGTCATTTTAACTGCCTTGAGATTAAAGCCTGTGTGACCTATTGGCACTATAGGAGGTTGAAACATAGTTGTGAGTGAACAGATACTGGATATTTGATTTTTTTCGGTATGGCACCAAGGCATTTGAGAGGGCAAGATCAAAAACAGAGAACCATGATTAGGAAAATTGTAGGCTTAAGAAGAAACCCTTATGTGATAATCTACTTTTGCTATAATGGAATCTTCCATGAATGACTGAGTCCAATCAGTATGTCTACTGTCAATAATAATAATGATAATAGTGATAATGATTATGATAATAGTGTTCTTATTATAAGGGATCTACTGTGTATGTATATGTCAGTATCTGTGTATCTTTCTTTCTATATAAATGTATCACAAAGACTTCTGTGGGACCCTCTCAAGTGACATACGGGTGGGGGTGTCCCAGCACCCATCCCCCTTGAAATGTATGGCAAAGGAACACCTGCCCACCAAAGGTGGGCCCATCTGTCCTGGCTGATAGAGTTGGTAAACAGCTAGTTGCAATAATAATAGTAATTATGATAATAATGGAAACAATGATAATGATGATAAGGGCATTATTGTTGTTAGTATTATCATCTCTCCTTTGTCCTTCGGAATAGGAAAGAAACAATACTACCAACAAAGTTCCAGCATGATGATGAAGTTTACCAAAAGTGGCAGGTGCAAGGGATTGGAAACCCTCCCCACCTATTTTAACTTTTCATTCTAGAATGGAGATCAGAGGATGGAACCAGGTGAGGAATTTTGCTCCAAGGCTAATTCATTTCTGGCACTACCTCAATGACGTAGGAAAAGGGAAGCAGGTATATTATTATTATCATTATTATTATTATTATTACTTTAAACTTTATTATTAATATTATTGTTGAAGTACAGGTACTGATTATTACAGTCGCATATTTCCAGTCCGAATATCCATAGTCCAACAACATCAAAAATTCAACTACTCATACATTTAAGATTTTCAGTAAAGTTGCACATGACTTTCTGAAGGTCACCCTACTTTATTATTGTCAAAGCCCTCATTACTGTTTTGTCATTGTTCTCCCAGTTTGTATTCAAGGCAGTTGTGCACTGTGCTTTTCTTACATTGTTATTTTGTGGATTTTGCCCATATACAGTTTTCCCCTGCTATACATTGGAGAGGCATGCCTGTACAGTGCATCCTTATTTTGTGGATTTTGCCCATATACAGTTTTCCCCTGCTATACATTGGAGAGGCATGCCTGCACGGTGCATCCTCAGCGAAGAAAAAAATTATACAAATTTCACAACAAGGCAAATGGGATGATAGCATCCTTCCTTCTTAGGGGAGATTTCTCATCATTTTCACATAAAATATGGTATGAATAAAATATCAAGAAATATGTCGTACCATACAATCTAGGTATCCCTTGTAGTGCTCTTGTTCTCAGTTCAAGCAGGTGTAGTACATTACTGTTGTCCTCACATGAAGCTGTCTTCTTTCCCAGCACAAGTTATATACTGCACACATTTTAGGCTCTTTTGGTTTGCCATAGATTGCATCTCAAACAAGGAATGAGTCACTGTAGCTGCTGCCTAAAGGCCTCAGTAACTCACTAGTGACTACAGTAGATGGTTGCACTCCTTTCCTAGGGACTTTCTTCATCTTTACCACTGACTACCATGTGACAGCCAGTGCCACACCCTTTCACTGGCCTATCCCTGACCATGCTGCCCATACTTAGGATTGGCAAGTCTGGTACATGATGTGTTTTTCCTAAACCAGCTATGTTGAACTCTTAATTCATAAGACAAAATAATAGTTTTAATAGCATTTTGTACACCTAATCGCATCAAAAATTTATGAAAGGTATTGCATAATTATGACTAGCCCCTCTGGTGAATAAAGTGTTATCTTAACTAGAAATGGGTTACATAATTAAAAAAATATTTTTTTTTTTAATTTTTATACACAATAATGTTTTATGTGTAGTAGGAGGCAAAAAAAATTTTGCTTTTTATGTGAGAAGTACAAGATTCATTCGGACACTCTCCACTCTTAGTAGTAGGAAGTTTGAGGTCATATGTAATATTACAAGATGTGGAAGTTGGTGGTATAACCACTGTACAGCCATGTGTGTTGGTCTTCTTAACTTGGGGAACGCCATCACTAACAAGCATTATTTTTTCACAGACAGCATGTACATGAAAAACGGTATAGCAGGAGATATCTGTAGTGGCATCCAAGTGATAGTGCTGAGTGTAGTGGTGTGAAGAGGAAGCATGTAACATTTACCATTATAAAGTTCAGAGATAAGGATAAGTCCGTGGCCAACTTGAGGAAGTGTTATGTTGTTGGTAACTTGACTATATGTAATGTCAAAGAGCAGTTTAGATTATATTAATGAGACTGATTAAAATAAGGATATTATTAAGTGCAGAACTATACGCAGAGTTAAATTGGCCAACTTCAGTAAACTTATCTGAGAGGGATAGTTGGGGCAGCACAGAGAGCCAGCCCTGTGCTGTTTGTACATTTCCCCTTCCTGTCCCAAGTTAGTGTCCTTTCTCCTTGCTTCCCCACATGTATAGGTTGAGTGATGTCACAGTGAAGCCTAATCTGTTTCTTGGCCACTTTTGTGTAAGAATTTTAAGCATTTTCATCAAGAGATGAAAATCAGTGAACCTTATAAGTATATGCATGGGTGCTCGCAAAGGTTTAAATTGTACCATGACATTCACTACTTGAAAGCAAGTGGTAAGAAAATGTTCACTAATGAAAAGGCTGCTTTGGCAATTTTTCAAAGTTAGTAAAAGATAAATTGCTAAATTTACCTCCTGCCTTTCCTAATGCCTAAACCAAAGCTATTTCTGATGCCACCTCCAGTGTTTCATCTTTTATGTAGTCACTAAACTTTACCATAATTTGTTTCACTAGTTAGAAGCACAAGGAAGAATTTTGAATGAATGAAATATATAATTTTTTTTAATCTTTCATACAACAGCTACATTAAATACAAACTGCATATAAACCATGTCAGGAATAGAAAAACACTACTGTTTGCATTGTGAAATACTCAGACCTTATTTGGGGCCCACAAGAAAGATTATTGTCTGTAATCCAAAAGAATCTTATAATTTGAACACTGCTTGGTCCCAAGGGATTTGGACTGGAGATCTATTATTTGTATTATTAAATATACACTGATAGAGAAATTAATTTATATGAGGTTAGGAAAATGGGGCTTGCATTATAACTTATTTTTGTTAAATACAGTACAGTCTGGTCAGAGTTATCAGCATAAGAAATGCCAACTACTGTATTTGAAATACAATTGTAGAGAAGTATTTAGCTCAGTAGATTCATGGTGTTATTCGTAATATTATGTTGTTTGATTTGTAGGTGTTATATTTTTCAAATTGATGAAAATTCAGATGATAAGGATCACTGATGCTGTGTGTAGCAGTAGGAAGAGAAATATTTTTTTATGTTTTTGAAGGTTAGGTGTTTTAAAGTATTTGTATATCAGCTGCCATTAACTCATGCAGCAGGACTCATTTTGGGTTTCAGCTGAAGGAATTAATAATTACAACTCATTTTAACTTTATCAAGGTCTGGTGATTATATTCTCAAACTCGGATAATGTACAATTTGTAGGTGTAGTGTAAAAACTACATCCTTGAAGAGATCTTTATATTCAGTGAAATATTTGTATTGATTCCACATATGCCATGTCAATAGTTTACAAAATGTAGTTTTGCATTTCTGAAGGTATTAAGTTACCTTTAATTGTAAACAGGTGATACCAAAGCAATATTCCATTTGGAGCATCTTACAGCTGGAAAGTTCCATTCTGGTTATGTTCAGTATGTCGCATACTTACTAGAATATGATAAGAAATCATGGATGTGTGTGGATCACCAGTGATATGATCATGGTTAATGGCCAGTTGTTGATATGTAGTTGAGGCATTTGAATTGACATTGTATATATTTACTACATTTGTAGAACTTCATCAGTAGACAGTAGATTTTAGAAGATAAAAAATTATTTTATATCCTTAGTCATTTTCCCTAAGATGTGTACTCTGGTGAGCTAATTAGTATATTGTATGAAAATTGTCATACCATAACATAGCTAGGGATGCGCTATAGAAGAATATTAAATATTTCCAAAAGGGGCAGCCCATGGTAGGTATTATATATTGACTGATTGTGATGGAAATATTGAGGGTAAGTGACACATTTAGAATGTTTATATACTCAAAATTTTGTGTATATTAGCCAAATATTCTCTGATATAACTTTTAAAAGAAGAAATAATCAGCATTTAAATGTATAGCTCAGAAACATACAGGATAATTTTCCTAGGAAATACTGACCATGAATTTTAAAGGTATGTCGATAAACACTTTGGGACATATTTGTTATATACACATGAGTTACAGAGAACAAATTTCAATGAATTTTGACATTTCTTTAAAAGAAATGAAAATTAAGCTTTTGTCAGAAAGAAGATTTGTACCCCCATGAGCAAGATTTCTCTAAAATTTTGATAATCAAAGACTGGTTAATAAATGAGAATTCATATTGATTTAATGTTTCAAAAAGATGAGAAAGATTTTTGAGATTGATTTTGTTTATACACACTCACAGTACTTTCTGCCCTAGGACTTCCTTTTTGTCATTATGAGGCTCCTGCAGCACTTATGAAGTTAGCCACATCACCAGTCAGGACTTTAGATCATAAAGTGTTTTGATGTAGTTTGTATGTCTGTGTGCAGGAAGTGCAGAGCTATTGATTAGTATGTGCTTGGTGCCATATTTTTGTTTGTTGCATTGTAAGCATGAAAGGTCTTGGGATATGTTGAAATAGTGTTTTTAATATTGTAGGGATGTAATGTCCATTGCAGAGATGGATGTGTGACTTGTTTGTCTGAGAAGCAACTGATTCACCTACAGTGCCCATCCCCCAGCATACCATAGGCCCATGGTAACATCAGACATCCTTCATGCTCACACTTCTTCAACACAAACAACCTCACAGCATTTCTGTTCACATACATGCCTTTATCTCCCAGAAGAACCTTCTCTACATTTGGTAACTCCAATTATCTTATATAGTTGTAGGACTTTCCACAAGGCCTCTCCTATCATGCGCTATTTCCAGATCCATAAATGATACATACAGTTCACTTTCACAAAGTGTTTCTAACAGGTTCCTCAAAGTAGACACCTAGTCCACACATCCTCTACCTCTCCTGAAACCACAATGTCCTACCCAGTCTGACATTCTGTGCATGCCATCACCCTCGGTTACCACTCTCCCATAAGATTTACCAGGTATACTCAACAGACTTGTACCTTTGTGATCCAGACATACTCTGTTGTTCCACTTTCTTTTATAGGAGGTCATTATAGATGCATTCTCCCAATCTTCAGGCGGGGCCACACAGCACTGAATAGCCTGACAAATCAATCAACGAAATTTGTAACCTTCCTATTCGATAAATTCGACTTTTCCGTCCACTATTTTTACTTAGCTAACCTTTGTTTTAGACAAGGCTTCCACTTCCACCAGTCTTTTCACCAAAGCACATGCCACTTTGTAGCAAGTACATCGCATCCACCATCCTGTCACCTAACACTTGACTCAATATATATTCACTCCACCACTTTTCCTTTTCCTATAATGGCTTACCCAGTCACATGTCCCGTTTCTTCCAAACTATGCAACCTAGGAAAGACTCCTCCCTCCTGCCACACATGACAAAGCCACAGTGCCTCATCAGTGTCTCCCTTTTACTGTTAAACGTCGGGAGCTCTGTAACGACTCTCTTCTGCAGCACCACAAAACCAGGAAATGATCTACTTCCCATACAAGACATCTACATCAACCACATCTGCACTGATTCCACGGAACACTCGTCGCCTCCCTTCTTCCTGCTCCTACACCAGCAATAGCAGTTAGCCCTTGAGCTGCACTCTACTATATGTCAAAAATGCAGTTTTGTGTTACCTGTAATATCGGACCCTTCTGTCACAACCACAAAGAAACTTACACCCACAAAATTGGACAG
Source organism: Panulirus versicolor (assembly GCA_032361705.1). Classification (NCBI taxonomy): domain Eukaryota; kingdom Metazoa; phylum Arthropoda; class Malacostraca; order Decapoda; family Palinuridae; genus Panulirus; species Panulirus versicolor. The sequence goes on from JAUUDZ010432386.1 coordinate 24,828, forward strand.
GGAACAAGGTCCTTGAAGCGACCCTTCTTGTGAAGGTTAGGGGTTAATCCATGTACAAGCCGGTGTGGTATCGAAGGGAAATGATGAAGAATTTCCCACAGTGTGGGATACGTCACAAAGGGCGAGTTGGAGGATTGTGGGAGAGACGTGGACTTTCTGGGTGAGAAGCACTAACCTAAGAAGTACTTGCTGTAGATACGAATTATGCACAGTACCATAATTGCATCGGAGGATTTGTAGTAAAACTCCAAATACATTAGTTTATGGTGTAAAATACGGATGTGGTTGAGTAGTGCTTTCGAAAGCTGCAAAATAAGTA
>JAUUDZ010432387.1:0-12660 GCA_032361705.1 Panulirus versicolor
CTGCTAAGTCCATTCCCAGATATCTAAAACACCTCACGTCCTCCAATTTTTTCTTCTCTCAAACGTACATCCCAATTAACTCCTTTTACACACTTTTCCAAACTGAGTCACCAACCACTGCAGTTTCACATCTGAATCAGTCACCAGATCTGTATCATCAGCGAAGAATAACTGACACTTCCCAGACCCTCTCATCCACAGCTGACTGCATACTCAACCCTCTCTCCAAAACTCTTGCATTTACCTCCCTAACCATCACATCCATAAACAAATTAAGCAACCATGGGGACATCACACACCCCTGTCGCAAGCCGACATCCACTGGGAATCAATCACTCTCCTCTCTTCATACTCGTACACATACCTTACATCATTGGAAAAACATTTTATTGCTTCTGGCGACTTACCTCCCACACCAGATACTATTAAAACCTTCCAAAAAGCATCTCTATCAACTCATTCATATGCCATCCCCAGATCCATAAATCCTACACGCAAATCCATCTGCTTTTCTAAGTATTTCTCACATACATTCCTCAAAGCAAACACCTGATCTAAACATCCTCTACCACTTCGGAAACCACACTGCTCTTCCCCAATATTATGCTCTGTACATGTCTTTACCTTCTCAATAAATACCTTCTCATACAATTTCTCAGGAATACTCAGCAAACTTATGCCTGTGTAGTTTGAACATTCACCTTTATCCCCTTTGCCTTCGTACAATTTCACTATGCATTCATTCCGCTAATCCTCAGGCACCTCACCATGATCCATACATACAGTGAATATCCTTACCAACCAATCAACGGCATAATTACCCCTTTTTTAATAAATTCCTCAGTAATATCTTCCAAACCCGCAGCCTTGCCGGGTTTCATCCTCCGCGAAGTTTTCACTACCTCTTCTCTGTTTACCGAACAAACCACCCTATATCTGCCCCTCGATCATCAAACACATTCAGCAAATCTTCAAAATACTTATTCTATCTCCTTACTTCATCACTATTTGCTATTAAGTATCCATTTACCCCCTTCACTCATGTTCCCATTTGTTCTATTCTCTTACGCACCTTACTTACCTCCTTCCAAAACGTCTTTTTATTCACCCTAAAATCTAATTATGCTCTCTCACTTAAACTCTCATTCACCCACTTTTTCACGCGACTCTTGCACCTTTCTATTAACCTCCTTCTGCTTTCTTTTATACATCTCCCTGTCATGTGCACTACTTCCCTGCAAGGATCGTCCAAAGACCTCTCTCTTCTCTTTCACTGACAATCTTACTTCTTCATCCCACCTCTCACTACCCTTTCTAATTTGCCCACCTCCCACCTTTCTTATGCCGCATGCATCTTTTGCGCAAGCCATCAATGCTTCTCCAAGTGCATCCCACTCCTCACCCACTACCCTCACGACATTTGGTCTCCCCTTTTGCCATTCTACACTTATTCTGTCTTGGTACTTCCTCACACAAGTCTCCTTTTCAAGCTCACTGACTCTCACCACCTTCTCCTCCCCAACGATATCTCTTGTTTTCTGAAAACCTCTATATATTTTCACCTTCGTCTCCACAAGATAGTGATCAGACATTCCTCCATCTGCCCCTCTCAACATATTAACATCCAAAAGTCTCTCTTTTACTCGCCTATTAATTAACGTTATATGATAACGCCCTCTGAACATCTCTCCTACTTACATACTTATACTTTTGTATATCTATCTTCTTAAAACTGGTATTCCCAATCATCAGCCCTTTTTCAGCACACAAATCCACAAGCTCTTCACAATTTCCATTTACAACGCCGAACACCAAATGCGCACCAGTTATACCCTCAACTCCCACATGACTCCCTTTCGCACTCAAATAAACCATCACTATAACCCGATCTCGTGCATTAAAGCTGCTAAGACACTCACTCAGTTGCTCCCAAAACACTTGCCTCTCATGATCTTTCTTCTTATGACCTACTTTCAGTTTCACCCATATCAATCTAGAGTTTACTTTTTTACACTCTATCACATATTCCTACAACCCTTACTGCAGAAGGAGTGCTACTCCTTACTTTGCTCTTCTCCTCTCACCAACCTCTTACTTTACTCCAAAGACATTAACAAACCACTCTTCCCCTTTAACCTTGAGCTTTGTTTCACTCAGAACCAAAACATCCAGGTTCCTTTCCTCAAACATACTACCTATCTCTCCTTTTTTCTCATCTTGGTTACATCCACACACATTTAGACACCCCTATCTGAGCCTTCGAGGAGGATGAGCACTCCCCGCATGACTCCTTCTTCTGTTTCCCCTTTTTAGAAAGTTAAGATACATGGAGGGTAGGGTTTCTAGCCCCCCGGTCCCGTCCTCTTTAGTCGCCTTCTACGACACATGGGAAATGCGTGGGAAGTATTCTTTCTCCCCTATCCCCAGGGATAGGGGGGAATGTATTTGACATAATTAATTTGAGGTTAAGGTGGTGTTGGTTGTTGAGATCCTTTTCCTCTTAGGAAGGCAGTTTCTTTCTTGTATCAGTCAAGATGGGAACTATCAAAGGTCCTGGATCCATTGTTGATTGTTAGCTTTGTAGGCAATATGAATCGGCAACATTTTGTTATAAAAACTTTTTCTCCTAACTTTATGATCAGGAATGGGAATCATTGAAATTCATACAGTTTAAAGGCAAAAAGATCTTCTAAGGTGTGATGATCATCTTGTATTGGTAGATATTAATCCACGTCCAAAGTTTCTAGCCAAAGATAAGAATGTTAAACTAGGAATTAACCTTTTGAATGCAGTCTTTCTGAATATCATCCTTTATGTCAAGTCAGGACAGAGATATTAGCCTTTGTGAGTGTGATAAATTTCTGGTTGAATTAGGAAGTTTGTCTTTTCACAATGATGGTTGTATGCTTGAATTCATGTTATAAGGAGAGTGGCATCAACCTTCGTGTTCTTTCAAAATCTTTTGTTGGATAAGATTATCAGAAGCAGGCTTTAGCATTCAATTTGTCTTTGATGAGGCCTCCGTTTACATCTTGTTGACCTTCCTTTTGTGGCTGTGGGTAAGCCATTAATAGAAAAGGATGCTCCAGAACAGGAATCAGTTTTTATTATGGGTTGTTATTCTTGTTTTCCTTAGGTTCTTCACCTTGATGTGGATGTGTACTCAGATGGCTAAAGGGTTCTGTCCTTAGGTGAGATACTTAGGTTTATGAGTGATGAAATATCTGTTTTCATTTTTCAGCAGAGCACTGTAAGTTTTTGCTTATTTTCCTCTCCTTTCATTCTCCTCTTTTGTTGATGCTGAACAGAAACGGGAATAAGGCACAGGCACCACCTCATCTCCATTTCATGATGTTGTAGGCTTGGTTGCATTACTGTGTGATTATTGAGCCATGTGAGTGAGCATCTGGCTCCATATGTTTTCTGATGGTCATAAAAGGTGAATCCCTTTGGACACCCCTCATTTTGGTGGTAGAATGGTGTTTTAACCCACCCCTACCAACCAATTGTTTTCATTGATGCTTATAAGTCTCTGCTTATGGTGAGAAATGGTTTTGCATCCTTCTGAACCTCCAATTTTAGTATTTATATGGTGAGAGATAAGCAGTTCCTATTTTATCTTATTTAAGGTTATCATTTTCCATAGGCTTTGTGGAGGTATTCATGTCATATCTGTTCAGTTATGGTATATATTGAATTACTAAAGGTTTGGCTTAATTATTACAGGTACAACAAATGTTTCCTGATGTGTCTTATTCCCATATTTTGGAAGATCTGCGGCACACTCATTCCTTAGAAATAACTATTGATAATATTCTGGAGCAACGCTTAGTCAGTCCACCACCCATGTTCACTTCTAATGATAGCCTAAGCCCTTTATTTGATGTTAAACAAGATAAAGGAGATAACCAACAAAGAGTTAAAGAGGAGGAGGATATAAAAGATGAAGAGGATTATTTTCAAGATGCTCAATCTCATCCAATGTCCAGGCTTTGTTTGCCCCTTGTTCCAGACTGCTTAGCCAATACAACTGCTTCCACTCCTGAAGATTCTAATGACACAGAGTCAGAAGGGAGTGGTTATGATATTGGATTATGTGGTGCAGGTGGTCGTTTTAGCAAGTCTAGCCGAAGGAGAGAGAGCAGATGTTAGCCCAACGAAAACATGCTCTCAGGCCCGTCGTCGCTTTGTTACCAGGCCAAGAGTCGACACGTTTTCAGATGAAGTGGACTTGCTTCTTGATGGGGAATGTGTGAATAACCCCTTAAGTGTCTTGCATTCTTGGTTTAGTGGCCACAATATAAGGTAAACTAAAAAATAAAATATATGGGTGATGACAAACTCGATTGGTTCCTTCAGTACTACACTATAGGTTCAGCTTTGTGTTAGATTTCATTTTTATGTTAACCTTTTAGGGTACATTTTACATTGCACTTGAACTGTATTTTGAATTTGTTAAACTTTCATAGAAATTTTGGTTTTCATATGAAGGTTTCCAAACATAATGACCCTAACAATAAGCAGAAAGATGGGGGTCATGTGGTCTGTGCTTTTCTTTAGAAAGCTTACTTAAGGTAGAAAAACTAAAGTAAGGAGAAATGTTAGTGATTTTGTGGCTGAGATGGTGATAATTTGTTAAGTAGTATTGTATGTAGAATGGATCAATCCATCCATTTTAGAAATGATTGTATAATGCCAAATATGTTTTGTGATATGCGAAGGGAATTGGGTGGGTGTTTATTTCATGATGATGTTCAGCACAGACATCAGATCATGAAGTGTTGCTATGTATATCCATGTTGCGTTTTCATACCTTGATTATCTGGGATGTGATGAACTTTTTTTTTTATAAGTGTAACATGCATTTTATAAAGATGGTGTTTGCTAGTTTTCTTTTTACAAGCAAAGCTGCAAGCAGGCATAGGCTTGAAGTACTGTATCCCTAATATTTCTGGTAATGAAAGACAAATGTTAGTAATTTTTTCACAAGTTTTGCTGTGATTTTTTTGAGCATATCATGCATTCTGTGAATGATTATGATTCAAAAACTCTGAATAGTTAAAAACAGTCATATAGAAAGGCTGTCACTGATAACATACATATTTTTTGTTTTATAGTCTATTCAAGAAAGTAGATTCTTGCATTAACGATAGAGTAGAGAGAGCAGTAGCAGAGATGGAGTTGTTAATGCCATATAGGTTATAGAAAGGTTACTATTACTGCACAAGTCACAAAGATAAACTTATATGTCTTTGTTATAAAGATTCCAAGTCCCAGGGAAAATGCAGGAGATTGAAACTTGTCATCCCAAAAGATGGGCAAGCAAAAATAAATCCTGTATGCCAGTTACTGCATCTTGAGCAGGACTATCCATACATCATCATATCCAAAAATCTTTTTTTAATTGTAGATTTCTCCATTTTATGTTAATTCTTTATAGCTGAAGTTCAAAGCATTTCCTGTAAATTTCTGCCTATTGTAAATTCAGAAGTCCAAAGGGAGACTTTCAGGATATTAACAGAACTAAATCATGTAGTCTGGAGATTGGATTGGAGCATATCTTCATTATCTCCTTTCTCAGATTGCATGCGGCAGATCATGAACATGACTTTAGGGATTCTAAGTATTCATGAAGTATGTTAAAAGATAGCAAGTTTACCCATGGAGAACTGGTTACCCTTGCCCTTTGATAGCTTATGGGTTTAGAGATGCTGGTTCTGCAAATCAATTCCCACAAAAGCAGTATGCCTGTTTTTGCTTGATCCACCCCATTTTGATGGGAACAGAGTCATGATGATAGATAGAACTTCTTTAATTTTTTTTACCATTTTCTTGATCTTTTTATTAACAAATTATATCTTTTCCAAGTAAATGCAGCTATGGTCTTTAATTTCAGAAAATTCAGAATTCTTTGTTGTTCGTAAAGGCTAAGGACTCTCAGCAAACTTTAGACACAATAACAAATTGTTTTCAAATATATTTGCCTCATCAACAGTTCTTATCCTTTTTGATAATGTTCAGCTCACACTCAAACATACACCTGTCACAAATTTTCATATGTTGCATAGATTAAAGTGTTATGACACTAAGCCTTGAACGCTAAATTCATGCCACTCAGATACATTGGATATTGATAAGATGGTTTTCTTAGATCTTAAGTCACTGACTGGTTTGAGAACAAGCATTTTGTTAATATGTTTTGCTTGAGTTTTATCTCTCATGCCAAGATATTGCTTTTATATGGCATCTGGTGTGAGGATAGCTTGTATGGAGTGAGTAATGTGACAGTGAACAAATGCTGCACTTCCATCACTGGTCGGTATAGCCCCATTATGGCTAGACTTTTTTTTCACCATTTGTGTATTACGAGAAGAGAGTTTTACACTCCTGTTTCCCTGTCTCTGAACCTATTATATGTGTAACCTGTCTTTATCCCTATATATGTATGCATACACATACAACCAAGCCTAAGCCAGGTACCCATTTACTGAGCAACTCAGAGAGGAGGGTGAACACCTGCCGTACCCAGAATTTGGACCTGTGTGGGTCTTACCTTGGTCTGGCCTGTGCTGACTCATGGTCAGTAACACTAATCACTACACCAGCACTGTTTATGTTTCCTTGCCAAATTAGCTTTTATTGCTTTTTGAATGTTGTAGTGTTTTACTCTGCATATACTTGACATACTGAAATTAGGGAAGGGAAGATATACAGAAAACATGAGTGTATATAGGGGCATGCATAGCTTCCCCATAAATGATTAATAGTTATTGGGTTCCTCCCTCCTCAGTCTCTATCCTTCCATCAGTCTGGCAGTTGAATGAATGTGGATGAATATGCAGACTTACCGGATTCCATCCATGTGCCACTTGCAGAATTATGTCAGACGTATAAAAAAGCCCACCAAAGATTGGCTTGATACTGAAAATGTGGAAGTCCGTGTTTTGCTTTAACGTAGTGGGTGTGATTTAAGGATGTGTGTGAATATTTTCTTTGCATCTGATCCAGCCTATGGAATTGAGAATATGTAATGATAATATATAGATAGATAGGTAGATAAAGTAAAAGATAACTTTGATAACAGCTCTTGCAATGCCTACAGGAAAACGTTTAAGTTGCCTCATTTAAACTTGTTTGAATTTTTCTGATTTTTGTGGCAATGAAAGATTGAGCTCTTGTGGCTGATTACTTTTACTTTTGATTCAGCCAGAACAAAAAAGTCACCATTACGACACTTTTTTCGGTCACTAGAGACCATAGCTTGGGCTCGCCTTGCTGAATACTTTTACTATTGATTCAGCCTGGACAAAAAATCCACCATCTCACCCAAAGTCTTACTATTATGACACTTTTTTTTCTGTTTTTAGGATTGAGGTGAGTGCATTGCTGATTGCTATATGTCCACACCTTTGGTGCAAGTTGTGCATGGTATTGATAAATCTCTATCCACTACCTTGTATATGTAGTGTGTTATGGTGGCAGCTGTGTTTCTGTCACTTGGTGTGAGTGGTGCTTATTAGTGACATGTGTTTATCTCATTGTGTGATTAGTGTGCATTAGTGACAGGCCTGTGTCCACCAGCTAGTATAAATAGTGTGTTAGGGACAGGTGTGTGTCCAGCACCTAGTGAGAGTAGTGTGTTGGTGAAAGGCATGTCTACCACCTAATATGAGTAGTGTATTAGTTACAGGTGTGTGTCCACCACCTGGTGTGATTAGTATTAGTGACAGGTGCATGTGCACCACCTGGTTTTAGTGGTTTGTATTAGTGACAGGTGTGTGTCCACCTGTGAATGTGAATAGTGTATATTAGTGAGAGATGTCTCTCCACCACATGGTGTGAGTAGTGTGTCAGTGACATGTGTATCTTCACCACCTGGTGTGAGTAGTGTGTATAGTGACAGGGGTGTGTCCACCCCCTGATGTAAATAGTGTGTGTTAGTGACAGGTGTGTCCACCACCTAATGTGAGTAGTGTGTGTCAGTAACAGGCATGTGTCCACCACCTGGTGTGAGAATTGTGTTATTGACAGGTTTGTCTGTTGGCTGGTGCAAGTAATGTTTATTTGTGACATGAACCCATATTCCTCTGTCAGTGAATTTTGTATTTTAGTGAAAGGTTTTGGTCAACCACTATGAGTGTGTAGAACCTGTTGATAACAGATGTGTGTCGGTTTGAGTGAGTGAGCAGGGTTCAGTAGTGTTATGTCCACCATACGAGTCAATATCTGTTACTGACTTCACCGGCATTTTCTTAGCCATTGCTTTTCCATATGTTGTGCTGTTGTCTTGTTTAGTTCTTTTTATTATTTTTTGTGTACCTCAGCATGATTAGATTCTTCAAATTATAGACTTTGTCTTCAGGCAAGGCTACTTGTTGTATTTTTCAGTTTTCATATTAAATTTTCAGTTTTTTCATCTCTTGCTATAACACATCATGGACTTAAAAGCTGATTTTAGAGGTGGTGTGACTTAACTGGCTAGCCAGAATTCACATGTGGACATACATACTTTTATTGGTAAATAACTTGAATGGCTGTAAGAGCTTTTAAACTTGTATTTTCATAGCATGAATATAAATGTAAAATTTGACATCTGTTGTGTGCTAAAAACACAAATCTTGGTTTTGCTTGAAACCAGCTCAGCCAAATATTTCCCTAGCCATACTTAAGCATGTGTAACATCAATGTTACATCTGTTGTTGCCATTCACAGCACTTTCATATAGAAGTGCTGCACTATCAAGGACCTAGTTCCCTTGCCACAGACAACCCAAGGCCCCTTATCCAGCAGGTCTTGAGATGTCTGGATTTTGTTACAGCTCAAAAGACTATAGACCCAAGGTGCTTCATTTCCTCGTTCAGAACCTTAAGAGCAGGTCTGCCATCTCCTTAGACTCAGCACAAAACACTGCAGCGGTAACACTTCATTGACTGACTGAAAATATATTTAAAGGATTTAAGGAGAAGTGATGCAGTAAGGATTTAGGCATGGCTCATCTTAGAGGTTTCTGGCAAGAAATTTTATATTCCCCCACAGCTCTCATAGCTGAGTATTCATTTGCTCAGCATAAGGTAGATGTAAGGTCAATAATTATCTTTAATTGATCCCACAGAATTGTAGGATTCCTAAGATGCACAAATTAAATGTCTTTTTGTGATAAAAGAATTTATTGCAAGCAGCCTTTGGTGAAATGGATGACAGCCCATTACAAGGACACATGTAATTGTTTTGTCAGTCTTTGATTTTTTGTGAAAATCCAGAGTGCCTATAATGCTGTGTCAAAAGTTAGAATCCTTATGTCGTTCAATCATTGTCTGGAGAAGTACTTGCCCAGAACACTAAGCAGTACTCTACTGTGGGAGTTACTGCAGTTTTGTCATTCTCCTTCAACTATCCAGGTTGGAATTATGTGGCCCTTTTTCCAGTAACGAGAAATGGTACCCGTGCATAGAGTTGCAAGCACCACCACATCCAGCATCACTGGTAATCTTCAGCAGCACTCCTAGCTGCCACAATCTGCTTCTTGCTTTCCCACTCCTTGCTTTAATGACTGTCACTCATGTTTTAGGGAGGGTTGAAGCATACCTTTATTTATTGTAGGATCAGCTAGGAAGTCCTCCTCACAAGCAAGTATTCATTAAGTTGAAGGATATGCTACATCCATTTGCTCAGATGATAAAACCACTGAAACCTGTACTCATTGAATTGTTGTATAAGACACCCATCAGGTTAGATAGGATTAACCTGAGCTGTTGAATGAGAGAAGCTGGTGTTAATTCTTAGCAAATTGACCTTCCATATCTTCAGAAAATCTTTTCAAACACTGCTTTCCTGTGAGTCATAACCAAATGGGACACCTCATTATTCATAGAACTAGTGTATTTCCAATTCCAGTATTCTTTAGGGATAGAAACTGTTGTAATGATTTGGTAATAATTTTCTAAGGCAAGCAAAAGTATTCATCTCTTATTGGAACTACTGTAGCCACAGATGGAAACTTGACTCTGATTTATATATTTGAAACATGAACTTGAAAGTGAAGACTAAAAGGTGATATGTCGAGCATCCATTGCATACTGAACTTAATAGTCCAGTATGCAGTGGTTCATGGATGAAGTTTCAACTTGACAGCACAAGGATGATACGATTTATTTTATACATCATGTACATGTAAATACATGTAAAGATATTGAGTCCTCCCTATGACTTCATTATGATTATTTTGGTGAATTATGATTTGTGTTGGAACTTCTATTGGTTATGCTTGATTGATACATATTTCTTCTGTATTATATATAAGTCCATAATAGTAATTGAATTTCAGTTTCTGTTCCTTTGTCACAAAAGCTGCATGCATTTACAGTATGCATTTGATCCAGCCTTTGTAAATGAGAATTGAGTTAATGATAGTAAAGGATAGGATAAGAAAGAAAAATTCAGAGATTTTTTTTCATCTTACAGTTGGTTTCATAAAAAAGTTAAATACAGAAAGAAATTTGAGTGGGCAACAAATTTGTATGTTTACCACTGTACTTGTAATTGATTTAGAGCTTCATAGATCAGTGGTACACAATTTTTGGCAGTGTCTTTATCCTTGTTCAGATTTAGGATCCAGTCTTCTGTGTGATTATCCTTATTCATATATAGGATCTTGCATTCTGTGTAATTATCCTTACTCTGATTTAGGAGCTTGTGTTCTGTGTAATTATCCATATTCTGATTTATGTATTTTTTTTTCTCATTCTTGATTGCTGCTACCATTAGTGAAATAACCCAGGAAAAAATGAAGAAAGGCTGCATTTCCTGCCTATCCAAAACCATGCCCCATAGACCTTTCCCAGCCACTTGACATACCCTGGTTCAGTTCACTGATAGCATATAGACCCCAGTATACCACATCATCCCAGTTCCAGTTCATTCTATCCTGTGCACACCTTTCACCCTCCTGCATGTTCAGGCCCAAATTAAAATCTTTTTCACTCCATCCTTCCATCTCCAGTTTGGTTTTCCCCTTCTCCCTGTTCCTTCCACTTGACTTGTATATCCTCTTTTCTAACCTTTCCTATCTGATCCCGTGCATATGTCCAAACCATTTCAACTCACCCTCTTCAGCTGTCTCAACTACACACTTCTTATTTCCTCACCTCTCTCTTACCCTTTTATGACTTACTTTATCAAACCACACTACTTGACTTACTGTTCTCAGACATTTCATTTCCAACATATCCACCCTCCTCTGCACATCCTTATCTATAGCCCATGCCTCACATCCGCATACTAGTGTTGGGACTACTATACCTTCAGACATACTCATTTTTGCATTCCCAGATAATGATCTCTTTCCACCCATTCTTCAGTGCCTCCAGAACCTTTTCCCCATCACCCTCCGTGTGATTCACTTCCGTGATTCCATTCATTGTCATGTCCACTTTCCATTCAAACTCACATCACAACTAACCTGTCCTCCTTCATTTCTACCAAACTCAGATGTCAACTACAGTTTCGTACTCAAATCCGTCACCAGTGCAGTGTCATCAGCAGACAACAACTGAATCACTTCCCAGGCCACCTTACCTCCTACCTGCTGCTTACTCACCCCTCTCTCCACCTCCCACACCACAACATTCATAAACTCATTAAACAGCCATGGAATCATCACACACCCCTGCTGCAGGCCCTTCTTCACCTAGAACCATCCACTCTCCTGTCTGTCTAGTTTCACAAATGCTTTACACTCTCGATAGAAACTTCTCACTGCTTCTGGTAACACTCCTTCTACACCGTATATTTTAAGACCTTCCACAAGGCATCTCTGTCAGCCGTATCATATGCTTTCTACAGATCCATAGATGCCACATACAAAACAATCTGTTTCTCTAAGTGTTTCTCACACTTATTCTTTAAAGCAAACACTTGGTTCATTATTATTTTGTTTTTGTTTTATTATTGTTTATATATAGTTGCTTCTGCCACAGCAGAGTATCTTCAGCAATGATGAAATACTTTATGGTCTCATTTGACTCATCCTTTCCCTAGTTTTCATGTATTATGCACTGAATCCATAATTGTTAAGAATTATTACTATTTGTATTTTTATACAGCCCTCAGGACCCTTTTTGTAGGGGTTCCTGCAGTTTCAAGGTTGTGCTACAATCTGTAAAAGGAAAGGATGGATTCCTTTGGAGTGAGAAGTTCTTTGAGAAGATTGCACTCAAATGGTACAACCCCACTGAACGTTACTCTTCACTCATGGCCCAACCACAAGGAAGTGGAGTCTGTTAATATATTATTATTATTATTATTATTATTATTATTATTATTTTTATCATTATTATTATTTTTATTTCGATGATGATGATGATGGTGCTTATGATGAAATGTAAATGACAAGGTGAATGTATTGGAAATGTGTGAGGACAATATGTCTTGTAAGGAGTGTTGATCTAATATGAAATGATAAGGTAAGAGAGAGTTGTAGTAGTAAAAGGGTTATGTACGAGAAAGCTGAAGAGGATGTCCTGAAATAGTTTAGATACAAAGAGAGTATGAGTGAGGAAAGGGTGACTACGAGGGTATATATGCATGTCAGAAGTGGAATAAGTAAGGAAAAGGGGCAAACCAAGGAGGTGGTGGAAGGATGGACTTTAAAGAGATTTTGAA
>JAUUDZ010432398.1:0-13604 GCA_032361705.1 Panulirus versicolor
TGGTGCTAGAAAAGACAAAAGTCCACTGAAAGCATGTTGACCCTGACTCTATTTCTTGCACATCTTTTACCCTCCTGTAAGTTCAGCCCTCAATCACTCAAAAGTTTTTCACTCCATCCTTCCACCTCCAATTTGGTCTCCCACTTCTTGTTTCCTCCATCTTTGACACATATATCCTCTTTGTCAATCTTTCCTCACTCATTCTCTCCCTGTGACCAAACCATTTCAACACTCCTTCTTCTGTTCTCTCAACCACACTTTTTTTATTACCAAACATTTCTCTCACCCTTTCATTACTTACTTGACAAAACCACTTCACATCACACATTGTCCTCAAACATTTCATTTCCAACACATCTACCCTACTCCATATAACCCTATCTACAGCCAATGCCTCACAACCATGTAACATTGTTGGAACCACTGTTCCTTCATACGTACCCATTTTTGCTCTCCGAGATAACATTCTCGCCTTCCACACATTCTTCAGTGCTCCCAGAGCCTTCGAACCCTCCCCACCCTGTGACTCACTTCTGCTTCCATGGTTCCATCCACTGCTAAGTCCACTCCAAGATATCTAAAATATTTCACTTCCTCCAGGTTTTCTCCATTCAAATTTATCTCCTAATTAACTTGTCCCTCAACCCTACTGACCCTAATAACCATGCTCTTATTCACATTTACTCTTAACTTTCTCCTTTCACACACTTTTCCAAACTCAGTCACCAACCTCTACAGTTTCTCATCCAAATCAGCAATGAGAGCTGTATCACTGGGAACAACAACTGACTCACTTCCCAAGATAGATAGAGAGCAGGGTTGAAGGATTGGGGGATTGAGGTCAGATTAGTTGTCGTGTAAGTCTGAATGGAGCCATGGAAGAAGGAGTCATTAAGATGAGGAGAGGGCAAATGTTCTAGGAGTACTGAAAGACAGAACATTATCTGGTTAAGTTTGAAGGTATAGTATTCCTAACAATCTTATATGGATGGGAGGAATGGGCTATAGATGATTTTGTGCAAAGGAGAGTGGTGTTGGAAATGAAATGTGGTGTGTGGTGGTTTGATCGAGTGAGTAATGAAAGGTTAAGAGAGAGGTGTGGTAAGAAAAAGTGTGTGTTTAAGAGAGCTGAACAGGGTGTGCTGAAATGGTTTGAAAATATAAAGGGAATGAGTGAGGAAAGGTTAACAAATAGGATATGTGTGTTATAAGTGAAGGGAACATGGAGAATGGGGAGACTGTATTGAGATGGAAGAATGGAGTGAAAAAGATTTTGAGTGATCAGGGCCTGAACATGTTGAAGGGTGAAAGATGTGCAATGGATAGAGTGAATTGGAATAATGTGGCGCACAGGGTTCAATGTGCTATCAGTGGCATTTGAGGAAGCCGGGGTAAACCATGGAAAGGTGTGTGAGGCCTGGTTGTGGACAGGGAGCTGTGCTTTTGGTATATTACATGTGACAGCAATACCTTTCCATGGTTTACCCCAGCCATTTCACATGCCTGAGTTCAGTTCACTGAAAACAAATCAACCCCTATATACTTTACTGTTCCAATTCACTCTATCCCATGCAAGTCTGTCACTCTCCTGCATCTTCAGACCCTAACCAAGTAAATTATTTTTCACTCCATCTTTCCATATATAATTTGGTCTTCCCCTTCTCCTTGTCCCTTCTACTTCTGACACATATCCTTTTTGTCAAACTCTCTTTCCTTATTCTTACCATATGCCTAAACCATTTTTGTGCACCCTCTTCAGCTCCTTCAACCATTCTTTTTATTACCACATCTCTCTTGCCCTTTTATTACTTGATCAAACCACCTCACAACACACATAGTCCACAAAATTTTAATTTCTAAAACATCCACCTCCCCACCATCTCCCATCAACAGAACATGTGTCGCATCCAAACAACATCACTGAGACTCCTACACTTTCAAACAAACCCATTTTTGCCCTAACAGACAACAACCTCTCTTTCCACATATTCCCCAATTTTCCCAGAATCTTCACCTCCTAACCTACCCAATGACTAACTTCCACTTCCATGGTTCCATTTGCAGCCATGTCCACTCCTAGGTATCAAAAATATTTCCCTTCCTCCAAATTTTCTCCATTCAAACTATCACTCCAACTAACCTGTCCCTGTACCCTGCTAAAAATAATACCCTTGCTTATATTTGCATTCACTCTTAACGTCCTCCTTCTACATACTCTTCCAAACTCTGTCATCAACCTTAGCAGTTTCTCACTCAAATTTGTAACCAACGCTGTCTATCTATCTATATCTCTGCTGCCCATTCCCTCCAGGAACTCCCATCAAGGGATGGCAACAGGAAAGTCTCCACTTATCCCTGTCCTTGCATGCCTCCCTTACATACACCATTCCACACATTCTTTCATTGTTTCTCTCCCCCCCACCATTCCTCCACCCTATCAGCCCTTGTCCTAGATGGTCTTCCACTCACACCAACCCCTTTAATTGTACTATCATACACTCTCCTTGTAAACTCCCTGTCTTGCATTCTTTCCACGTGCCCAAACCATCTCAAAGTATTGTTTCACCTATTCTACTGCTCCACAATTAAATCCCTTTGCATTCCTTGCCATACCACCTCTCATACACCCGTTCATTTCTTTCTTCATTCCATCTGGTCACACGATATGCTTTTCTCAAATATCTCATTTCCACAGCCTGGATCCTTGACCTCTGTGCCTCATTCCACATTCATGTTTTGGCTGCAGAGGTCAGGGTTAGGAGGACTAAGCTGTCCCTTAATCCTCATTTCACTTCTATACTTTCCCTTAATCCTCATTTCACTTCTATACTTACACCTCTACCCTTCATTATTCTATCAAGAGACCCAATGAATGTTCTACCCTGTACTGGTCTCTCCCTCATCATCCACAAACAAGCTTGCCACTAACCACTACATCTCACCACCACTCTCCATCTTTTCCCTAGTTTTGCTTTCATCTCTCTTAGCACTCCATCCATATATATAATGAAAAGTCATAGTGATATCACACAGCCCTGCCTCACACCTACAAGTATTCCAAAACTTTCACTCAGCTCTCCATCGACTCTTATACACACATTTGCTCCTGTACAGAAGGCTTTTACACCATCCACCAGTTTTCCCCTATACATATATCCTCAATATATCCCACAGAGCATTCCACTCAACTCTGTCATATGCTTTCTCCAGATCCATAAAAGCTGCATACAACTTCCTACCTTTCCCAAAATACTTTTCTATGGTCATCTTTACAACAAAAATCTGATCCACACATCCCCTACCTTTCCTAAAACCCCCTTGTTCATCACTTATTCTGCATTCAATCACTTTCATCACTTTGTCAATTAAAATTCTTGCACATACTTTTCCTGGTATACTTAACAGATTTAATCCCTTATAACTGCTACATACACCCTTGGCACTTTTTCCTTTGAATAAAGGAACAATAATAGCTTTCACCCAATAATCAGACACAACCTTCTGTTTCCATGCTAAATTGCATATAAGATGCATCCACTCTATCACACTGTCTCCTTCATACTTCAGTATTTCAGCCGTAATCCCATCCACTCCAGGTGCCTTTCCTATCTTCAGTCTCATTATTGCCCTTCTTACCTCCCTCTTTGCCATAGGCCCCTTGTACTTGTATCCTCTTCCTTCCCTCCTCCATACCCATAAATGTAACAACTGCTGCCTCCCCTTCTCCCACATTCATCAGTTTTGCAAAATACTCTTTCCATCTTCCTCCTTCTGATTCAGCAATTCCCCTTCCTTACTTCTCACATCAACATTTCCATTCTTACATCCATCTCTTTCCTTTTTCATCTCCTTCCAACATAGTTTCTTATTATCCCAAAACTGTTCACTTAACTTTCTTCCAAAATCATCTACACTTTCTTTGCTTCCCTCTATCAGCTTCTTAGCATTCCCCTTACATATTCTGTATTCTTCCCTCCTCCTTTGCTGAACTTCCACTGGTTCATACCTAATGAGCAATCTCCTATATGCCTTTTTTTTCTTCCACAGCATTTCTAATCTCTTCTGTCCACCATGCATTGCCCTTTCTATTCCTGTATCTCACTACCTTGTATCCAGCTACTGATCCCAAACATTTCAAAATAACTCATTCACACATGACTGCGTTCCTACATTCACTGCATTTCTATCTAAACATTCAGTTACCTTCCTTTCATATTCCTCCCTATATTTTTCCTGATTCATCTTCTCACTTGCCAACACTTTTACCTGTCCATTCTTCCTCACACCATACCTCCACTTCTCCCTGATCTTCATCCCACAAGAACGAAATGGTCAGTCTCTAAAGAATCCTCTCACAACTCTAGCATCCAGCACAGCCTTTCTCAATCTTTCATCAACTGCCACACAAAGCCTTTTGCTCTTCTCTTTCATCATTCCTCATCCATGTATATCTGTGGATCATCTTGTGCTGAAAAAGGATGTCTGCAAGGAATAAAGCCCTCTCAGTACAAATATCTACAAGATAGCTTCCATTCTCATTTACTCCAGGCACTCCCCATTTACCAACTATCTCACAAAATCCATCATATCCCACTTTCGCATTCATATCATCCAATATGACTACGTTTCTCTCATTCTCAAAACTGTTTATACAGTCAATCAAATTCCTCCAGAAAAGCTTCATTTCATCCTTACCTCATACAGTCTTCATATTCACAGGCACATATACACATACCCAAGCATATTTCACAATCCCAATCTTTCCTTTCACCCACACTATTCTTGATCCATTCCATCCATGCTCTGTAACACCCTCCCATACTTTTGGTGATAGCTAACTTCAAAACTTCACCTGCTTGCCCGAGTGGCAATATTCATTCACCTTCCCTCTTCTATAGGTATTACTCTGGTTTTTGCCCCCAGTACTTGGCTGTTTGTTTGCCCACACCACTAGCTAGACCATGAAACACTCAGCAAGCTGCTGCATGACATGATCACTGTGTAGCCACTGGCAACTCAAGGGTGGGCTGTTTTGATAAGTGTTTCTTTCCCTACACCTTGAAGCTTTGAAACTCTCTATCCCTTCATGTTTTTCTCAATGACTATGAACTAGCACATTCTAAAGGACAGGTTTTTCATTTCACCCCAAATTCATAAATACTTTTCTCTGTCTCTGTTTTTCCCATTCATTAACCTCTCTATATTATAATTAAGACCTGGCCTTGATGTGGACCTTTGTTCCATGACTGGAGACTCCATTGTGCAAAACTTACGATTATCTAAAACATATTAGAATAACAGCGCATACTATCCAGACAGCTTATGATTTGTTCAAATGAACAGGAGACATCCTGGCCAACACACTTGTACTGATCCCAGAAAAGTCAACACAAAAGCTGGGAAAGGTAGGTCAGCGATTCTTTTCAAGATGTCATTGTTAGTGTTTTGAGAGGGGGGGATAGACAGAGGGTGGAAATGCTCATTCAGATATGATAGAAATAAGACTGTGGTCAGAAGACCATATGGGGGTAGAATAGTGGGACAATATAAGAGGAACTCAGGGTTAAAAATGAAGTCAACTGTTTCATAGGAATAGTCACGATGATCAGGAAAGTATATTTGGTGTTTACGTTTCATATTGTTGAGGAGGCAAAAGTAGAGAACATTAACTATACTAAAACCATCCCTTGCACTGAGCATTGCAATGCACAGACATGAAGAGAGCAACATCTTTTGGTAGGAGGTCAAGAAGTTGAAGAATTGCTTGTGGAAAATTGTGGGAAGATGCATGAAAGATGAATGCAGTCGTAGAGAGCAAAGAAATGTTCAGTCTAATGGCTTTAAAGTTGGGAGACTAAAGATCCTAACAGCAAGAAATTGGTGTTTTTGTCCTACAGTAAGCACAAATACCACCCTTAGAGGGGTAACTCTCATACATATTCACCATTTCCTGAATTTGTGAAGTAGCGTTAAGAACAAACGACTGAGCCTTAGAGGGAATATTCTCACTTGGCCCTGTTCTCTGTTCCTTTTTTTGAAAAGGTAGACAATGGAAGGGGAGGATTTCCAGCCCCCCATTCCCTCCCCTTTTAGTTGCCTTCTACAACACACAGGGAATACGTGGGAAGTATTCTTTCTCCCCTATCCCCAGTACCAGTGTAGTACCAGCCTTATTTATGAACGAGTAATAAACACTTATTGTAAAATCTAATTGCAGTCTCTTAAAAACCATGCCTAACATAAAAATTCTAAAAACAGATTCAAATTCAGCATAAAAAGTACCATAAGGTCCACCTACTTTAGTTTTTGTGACAAAAAAGTTAAAATTTTGTTGACCACTGTAATTTTTTATAACACATTTTTACAGCATTCTTATTTCTTGACACTGCATGGTTATCTTATACATGCAATAACAAATGCCAAACTGACAAAATGCCACACCTCAATCCTTCAGCCATTAAAAGTTCATTATCAATCCAAGATGGCTGTATAATGTTAACATGAACAGCCAATCATGGTTCTAGATTCCTCATAAAGAGATGGAGACTTCCTCAAATAGAATGAAGAAAATCAAACAAAATACAGTCTGTGCTATTCAAGTTGCACCCAATCCTGATGTTACAAAACAAATTCTGACCTCCTGCTACAGGCATTAGGATGGAAACAGGTTAATATCCTCTTTGGGTAGCTTTATTTCCAGTTTATGGGAGAACACAGCTTGTTGTCTACTGTGTGTCTTGTCTTTCACACAGACATAGACAAACACACATCACACACCTCATCTCACCTAAAGAAGCAAACGACTAATAGAGAAAGTCCAGAGGAAGAAAACAAAGAGAGTACCAGAATTAAAAGAGCTAAGTTACAGGGAAAGGCTAAAGGCTATAAATTTACCCACCTTAGAAAAGAGAAGAGTCAGGGGTGACCTGATCACACCTTTTAAGTTTTTAAAACATCGATCATGTATGGATACAGCAACCAGAGGAAATGACATGCAATTACACAAGAAACTTGTTAATAAAAGCATAAAGAAATACTTTTATAGCAAAAACATGGTGGCAATACCATAACTAATGAGGTTAGGAAGTGCTGCTACTGTGGTATGCACTCAAGAGGGGAAAAGTTATGAATTTCAGTGCCTCAAGGGGATAGTCCAGTTTTCTGGAGTATCCAAGTCTCATCCCATCTTCTCATGGTAACCTCATTACTTGCCCAACTCCATCAGGGAAACGGTAGTTTTGTAAATATAGACAAACACTTGAGGTGTGCTTGGGTTTTATGTTTTCAGACAATTTGGGAGCCTCACTACCAAGCAGCACTTGAGTTATGCTCGGGAGTAAGAAGGATGAGCAATTAAGGGTGATGGCACTGAATGTATGTGGGATGCTACATGAGAATAAAAGGAGAGAGCTTGTGGAGAAATCTAAAAGTTATAGTTTACATGTGCTGTGTGTGCCTTATCAGTTTCTGAAGACTATTTATGCTGGAGAGGTTATAGCACCATCTTCTAGTTCCAAAGTTTTTCTCTCTCCTCACAGAGAGTATGAATATAAATGAACCTCCCTACAGTGAGTATACATATAAATAATAAACAGTGAAAGTAAAGAAATACAATTGTTACAGTAATAATAATATAAAAATATAAACTAAACTGTATCAGCTAAAAAGGAATGTTAAACAAATTAAAGAAATTTTGAGGAACTAGAGTAACTAGTTCAATATAGTCCAGTATAGGTAAAACACATCAAAATTAAAACAGTCACAGAGTTTTCAAACTGTACAGTAATCTAGATATCTAGGAGGTTTACTTTGCCTGTCTGGACATCTCCTAAAAGCAACTAGTTGCTCACTTGGAGAAATTACTGCTTTATTGATAGAACTGTATGGCAGCCCCAAAATTTTGAAACTGCAGGACTTGCATTTTCACCTTCACTTATTTGAGGCTCTTCTTCCTTCATAATGGGATACATATCTGGAAACCTATCCATACATTTGGTCTCCCACTTCTCCTCGTTCCCTCCACCTCTGACACATATATCCTCTTTGTCATTCTTTCCTCACTCATTCTCTCCATGTGACCAAACCATTTCAAAACACAGTATTTGAAATTTAGCGATGCTTGGGAAGTTTGATGATGGCCAGAAACTCATGGCTTTGGCCAAGACAGTGAGTCTCACTCAATCAACTGTATCCATTATGCGGAAGAATAATGATAGAATTAGATTTAGTCCTTTGTCTGGCACTGCATTAACAGGTTAACTAGTGTGCAGGATAAGGAGCAATGTGAAAAAACTTAACAAGTGTCTGGACTGGAGACCAAGACCAGAGAAACATGCTAATAGCATTTGCAGTTATCTAACAGAAGACCAAGTTTTAATGTAATGACATGAAGAGTAAATCATGCAAGACTAAGTCAGAAGTTTGGTGAAGATAAGAGGTAGTTTAAGAGACTTACAAAACATTACAGTTTTCACAGCATCAATGCGACAAGGGAGGCTGCCAGTGCTGACATTCAAACAGCGCAATGATACTTAAAGACAGTTAATGAATAAGGAGGTTACAAACTTCAGCATGTCTTTAAAGGATGGGACTGACTTATTCGGGAAAAGAATCCATCTAAGACATTCACTAGCAGGGAAGAAAAGTGCTGCAGAGTTCAGGGCAGCCAGAGATAGTTTAATACTTCTATTAGGAGGGAATGCTAAAGAATGTTTTAAGCTTAAGCCCTTGCTTATGTTTCACTAAAAAATTTAGAAAATCACAGGTGTTGCTGTGCAAAGTAAGCATTTCTCTCTCTCTCTCTCTCTCTCTCTCTCTCTCTCTCTCTCTCTCTCTCTCTCTCTCTCTCTCTCGACAAAAGTCAACATCAGTGCTGGGGCTTGATTGAAATTTAAAGAGGTTAATGAAAGAAAAACAAGAGACTAGGAAAAGCATATACAATTTTTAGAGAAAGTGAAAATCCTGTCTATGAAAAGAAACACTTATCAAAATGGCTCACCCTTGATTTGCCAACTACTACACTGTAAATGTGATACACCAGCTTGGTGAATATTTATTGGTCTAGCTAGTGATCAGGGCACACATGCAACCAGTTCTTAGGAGTAAAAACAAAGTAATACCTATATAAGAGGGAAAGTGAACCTGCATTGCACCATAGGGCTGGTGGGTCAAATTTTGAAGTTAGCCTGGGAAAGTTGATAAGTTGGACTGCTTTCAACTCGACTCTTTCAAGCAAGGATGCAGAGCTAGAACTTGATGTGAGAGCAGTACTCCATGTAAGGATGGATCAATCCTTTGTATTAACATTTTTAACCAGAAGGCATGAGTCACCCAGGGAATTTTTCATGATTGGTTTACTAGAGAGAAAGGTGGTTGTAATGGGTGATATGAATACAAAGTTGGATTGGTTTATTAGAGAGAAAGGTGGTTTTCATGGGTGATATGAATACAGAGTTGGGATGTAATGAAATTGGCAAGATATTTAGTAAATGGGGAGTGCCTGGAGTAAATGAAAATGGAAGTTACTATGTGAATATCTGCTGAGAGGGGTTTATTTCTTGCAAATACCTTTTTTCATCGCAAGATGATCCATAGCTTTACATGGATGAGAAACGATGAAAGCGAAGAACAAAAGCATCTGATAACCCTATGGCAGTGGATGAAAGGTTGAGAAAGGCTGTGCTAGATGCTGGAGTTGTGAGAAGATTCTTTGGAGACTAACCATTTTGCAGTTCTTGTGGGGGTAAGAATCAGGGAGAGTGGAAGTATGGTTTGAGGAAAATTGAAGAGATGAAAGTGTTGACAAATCCGAAGATGAATCAAAGAATGCAAGGAGGAGTATGAAAGGAGGATGACTGAAAGTTTAGATAGAAGTGTCATAAATATAGAGATGTATCCATTTGTGAATGAGGTGTTTAAAATGTTTAGAGAAAGACTGTTAAAGGTTGTAGAATTAGCAGTTGGGTACAAGGTTGTGAGATTGTTAAAGGTAGTAGAATTTGTAGTTGGGTACGAGGGTGTGCAATATAGATATATGCATGGTGGACATATGAGATTAGAATTGCTGTGGAAGAGAAGAAAAATGCATATGGTAGATTGCTTGAAAGGAATGTACCAGTGGAAATTCAGCAAAGGAGAAGGGAGGAATATGAGATGTGTGAGCCGAATGTTAAGAAGCTAATAGAGGGAAACAAAGAAAGAATAAATGAAGGTTTTCGAAGAAAGTTGAGCAAAAACTTTTAGGAAAATAAAAAAGATTTACTGGAAGGAGGTGAAAAAGGAAAGAGGTGGATATAACAGTTGAAATGTTAGTGAGAAGTAAGGAATGGGATTTGAAGAATCAAAAGGAGGAAGTGAAAGGAAGTTGAAAAGAGTATTATGAAGAACTGATGAATATGGGAGAAGGTGAGGCAGTAGTAGTTACATGCATGGGTATGGAGGATGGAAGGAAGAGGATACAAGTGCAAGGTCCTATAACAGTAAGGGATGTAGAAAGTGCAATAATGAGGTTGAAGGTAGGAAAGGCACTTGGAATGGATGGGATTACGGTCACAGCAGAACTTTAGGCATTGAGATGCCCTAAAGTAATCTTACCCCTCTTACCAGGGACAGCCAATCCTTGCAGGTAGTGTGATGAGGTACAAAACCCTATACATGTTTACCTGTGATGCCAATAATTACAAAGAATCGGCTTCAGCCTTTGGGTGATGTTGACGACAGCAAATACGAAGTAAGGCTTTGGGTGATTCTATGATCAAAGGACAGCTGGAGGAATTCTGTGCCAGAAACCCTTCACTCCATTAATGTTTTTGTTTTCCAAGTGCCAAGGTAGATGTTCCTGTCTCTGTAGATGAGGTTTGTGGTGGCACTAATGATAATGCCTTTTTAAATTTTTCATGTAGGTACTAAGGATGCACTGAAGGAGAGATTGGAGGAGCTGTTGGAGAAATATCGCCAGCTTATTTGATATTTTCGAGACAAAACTAATAATATTATGAATTCAGGAGCTCCACATGGGATTGGCCCCTGGAATGTCTTCTTTAGTGAGGTGTTCTGTCTAAGTGAACGTCTGTTTTCTGGAAGGAGTCGAGTTCATAAATTTGCAGTGCCATTTCTACATGCAGTCTAAGTTTATGAAGGATGGACTACACCTAAATGAAGTGGGAGCTGTGCATTTTAGTAGGCTCCTTAGTGAGTCTTCGTATATGTTTTGGTAAAAGAAATGCTGCCCAAGTGGAGTAGACCCACCCCTCTCCATAGGTACCTTTCCAAACAGGTCTCAGTTTCGTCTAAGGACATTTTATGTTCACACTCGAAGTATACATAAAATCTCAGAGTGACAATGGCATTAGAAGGAAAATATGATAACAATTTTCCAATCTTGGTTAGGTACCAGAAATAAAGATTTTCTTGCCAAGTATTTAGTTCCAGGGTACACTCTCTTTAATAAGAATAGGGGAAGCAAAGTAGGCATTGGTGTCCTGCTCTTTGTTAAAGCTTATTTAAATCCCATAGAGAAAACTGGTGTAAGTGTTGGGAATGTCAGCTTCATTTTATAGGAATTTAAGATAGAGTGAGTAAAAAGAATGACAGTAGGACTAGTTTATAGGCCCCCAGCACAGACACCAGAAGGAGATGAGATTTCATCATCAGTTAGCAGAAATTTGAAATGAACAAGATTCTATCACAGTTGGAGATTTTAACATACCATTATCCAAATGGGGAGAATTCCTTTCCAGTAGCTTCGAGTTTGCACTCTACTGAAATTTGTTTGATAGTGCCCAAACCCAATTAATAGTAAAGAAACCTACTCGCAATGAAAATACATTTAGTTCTTACTGCAAATGTAGATCTCATTGATAATGTTGAAGTTGAAGAAAAGTTTGTTACATGTGATCACTGACAAATTTCTTTTAAGGTTGCTTTCAACACTAAATGGAATGTTGGTCAAGATGATAGTTGTGAAAACATATATGATTTTAAACTTAGAAATGCTTATGGCCTTCGTATTGCTCTTGACAGGCAAACCTGGGATGATATAGTCAGTGAAAATAACATGAATGTAGCTTGGAATAGCTTCACTAAAACCTTCAAAGCAGCAGAAGGAACATATGTACCAGTGCATAGACTGTCTATTTTTAAGATAAAATGAAGGTGATAGAATTGTAAAATAAAAGAGTGCCTGTTGTCTGAGAAAGTTCCTCAAAAGAAAATCAAAGAATCCAATAACCAACATGGTAAAGTAAAGTCTGTAAATATGCATGAAGAAAGTAAGAGTTATACGACACTAAATATCAACATTAAGTGGGTATTGCTGAAAATAGCAAAAGAGACCCTTAAGAGTTTTCCATTTATGTTATAAGTAAGAGAGCCATTACCAAGTCATTAGGTCCATTAATTACGGAAAACTGAGACATTGTTTATGACAAACTGATGAAATGGGCTCTTAAGTAGCAAGTGAATTTTGATATCGATATGTGTAAAGTTTTACATGATTGTAGTAAAAACAAAAAGGCAAGCTACAGTATGAATTCTGTTAAACTGCAAAAGGTGAATGAGGAAAAAGTCTTGGATGTAATAATCTCTGGTGACCTATAACCAATTAAGCAGTGCACAGAAGCAGTGAAAAGAGGAAACAAAATTCTCAATTTCATAGGTAGAGCCTTTGAATTTAAGTCCAGAGAAATCATCCTTGCTCTTTACAATTCATTGGTTTGTCCTTATCTTGAATACTGTGTTCAGTTTTGGTCAGCTTGACTGAAAAAAGGACATAGAAAGGAGAGATTACAGCTTAAAGCTACTTAAATGATTCCCAGACTAAGAAAAATCCTCTAAGATGAGATTAAACGACTTGAATCTGTTTAGCTTAGAAAAGAGGTTAAGAGGTAATCTGAGTATTCAGAATGATCAAAGGCTTTTATTATCTTGATCTGTCAAGTTACCTAAAACTTGATTCATCTGATTTTACTCGTAGTAATGGATACTAAGTGGTGGGGAAACGAATTATGTCAAATCTGGCGAAGTACTTTTTTCTCAGCATGATTGTTAATGTATGGAACAATTTGCCAGGTAGAGTGGTTGAAAACAGTACTATAGATACGTTTAAGAATAGATTTGTTGAATACATCACTTCAAGTTCATCACTTTCATTATTTGCACCTTCATAGTCAAAATGAAAATTTACTGGCAATTCTTTTTGTATTATCTGTATGCATTCTGACTTTTTCCACTCTGTTCTGTGAGTTTCTGACATGTTCCACTTTCACAAACAGCCTCAAAAGGACCCAATGGTCTGTTGCTGTTTGAATTCCTTTGTATGGAGGAGAAAGTGTGATAGAGTAGATGCACTGAATATGTAATTTAGCACGGTAGCAGAAGGTTGTGCTTGAGGATTGGGTGAAAACCATTATTAAGATGAAAAGGTGTATGTAGTAATTATAGGAGAGTAAGTCGGCTTTGTATACCAGAAAAAGTGTATGCCAGTGTTGAATGATAGTGATGGAAGTAACTGAATGCAAATTGAGTGAGAAACAAGGGTATTTTAGGAAAGGTTTGGGATGTGTGCATTAGATTTGTATGGTGAAAATGACTGGAAAAGTAGGTAG
>JAUUDZ010432409.1:0-13604 GCA_032361705.1 Panulirus versicolor
GTCTCTCTTTCGCGCGCCTATCAATTAACACGTAATCCAATAACGCTCTCTGGCCATCTCTCCTACTTACATACATACACTTATGTATATCTCTCTCTTTAAACCACATATTCCCAATCACAAATAAATATGATAACTAATTGTTTAACATCAGAAATATTCATTATATAGTAAGAGAGAGCATCAACCATCAATATGTAGCATGAGGGTACATATCTTGTAACAGTATCCTTGACATTTCCATATGTGCTTTCTAGTACATGAAAAACCTGGAGACTTTATAATATGGAAATAATAGATGAGCCACTAGAAGTATTAATGGAAGTATATTTCAAAATCAGAACTGAGGTAGCCATTTCAAGAATTGGTCCTCAAATGAGGTGAATCACCCCCTCTTAGGAAAACCTCAAGTGAGGTTGACTACCTCTTATGGATTGATTATGGTGAGGCATTTCAACTCATATTGCTAACTAATGACTTTCTTTGAAGTATCATCAATCACTTTTATCTATGATGGACCAATATGGAGACTTATTGAGAGCAAAATATGAAACATGATTAAGCAAACCAGGCTGCATCAAAATAACATCAGAAAATGCAAGTCCTTCTGGGGGCGGGGGTGTCATGGACATTGCTCAAACTTCCAACTGGCTCCAGATATTAATGAAAATGGGTGTACATTATAACAATCTTTGAATAAACGACATCTAAACCAATTCGAAACAAACCAAGGATAAGTTTGGGCTTTACTAGCCTTATCAAAGTGTATGAAGGCTGTAAAGGAAGCACAAACTCATGGAATCACCATGTAGAATATAGGTAAGATTAAATCTGGTATCCCTAAAAACCAAAGTAAATCTTATTCACAACAACACAAATGAACACAAGATGATTGCAGTAAGGTGGACAAAGTTAAACTGCACAAAAACCAGTTGGCAAATGAAAAGTATATTTACATTGCATTTACTACTCTCCTGTATGTATCTTACTGACCTTTCCAAATGTATACCTAGCCTCAAGGCTTTTGACAGAGTAACTCATGAGTGTCTGCTTAGGAAAATAGCAGAACATGGCACAGGAGTTGTGTACCTAATTGAATTAGAATAAGGCTCTGACAGAAAACAAAGGGTATGCATCAAGAGAGTTACATCAGACTGGGGCAATGTAGCCAGTGGTCTCCTCAGGGGTTAGTCCTGGGATGGCTCTTGTTCATTATATATATATATATCAATAATTTGGATACAGGAATAACTAGTGACTTAAGTAAATTTGCTGATGATACAAAAATAGGAGCCACAAGTAACCCAGATGAAAATTCAGTAAATCTGCATAGGGACTTAAACATTATCAGAATGGACAAGTACATGAAAAATGGAGTTCAACTTATGCAAAACACTTAGTGTGGATAAAGATGGGAGCACAAATTACAAACTGGAAATTATTACTGGTCAAACAATGGAAGAGAGATCTAGAAGCACTGGTGAGCAAGGATCTTACGCCATGGCAACAATGTATTAAAGTGTGTGATAAGGCGAATAGGATGTTAGGATTCATTAATAGGACTTTTAGCAATAAAACACCAAGAGTATTATTGCAACTTTACCTTGCATAGGTGAGACACATTTGGAATTATGTGGTACAGTTTTGGGCTCCATACTATGCAGATGATATAGATTGTTTAGAGAGAGTATAATGGTGAATGACAAAAATGATCCCTGGAATTAGAAAACCTCACATGGGAAGAAAGGTTAATAAGACTCATTTTACACTCACTTAAGAGAATGAGGGCTAGATAGGATATGAATAAAGTTTTTAAATGGGTGAAGGACATTAATAAAGGTAATATGAATAAAGGTTTTAGAATGGCACCACCGAATAGAAAAAATAATGGATTTAAATTTGTATAAAAAATAGATTTAGGTCAGATGTGGGTAAATATTTGTTTGGGTATAAAGTAGTAGAATTATGGAACAAGCTGCTGAGTACAGAAGTGGAAGCTAGGGTTTTTAGGTAGCTTTAAACAAAGGTTAGATGTGTTTATGGGTTCAAGCATTTGGTGGGAGGGTGGACAGACTAATGACCTGCCTAGCATGGGCCAACAGACCTCATGCAGTGACCTCACTTCTTATGTTATGATGAATGCAATTTTGTGTATTTCTACTACTAATATGGCTGCTAGGTAAGATTTGGAGAGGTATTTTTAGGTTCTGGTGATGCTGCTAAACTATCCAAAATGAGGTGATCATGTACTTTTACCATAATCTCCTAAGAACATTTTCAAAATACACAGACTATATATACCATCATAAGACAGAGATAATTCCCTGACTTTACACCAATCTACTTGCATTTATAAATCCATTATCAACATTTCTGTATTTAAAGATACCCCATTTAACCTTCCACCATGTAAAGATGGAATATCCTACACTCGGTTACAATGTCATGTTTATATAGCCCTTACTGTATCTCGTCCTACGTTTCCCCTGATCTTCAGATTACTCCTAGCAGTCTGGGATAGGGGACAGGGTAGTATATTTAATGGATTACGAAATCTTTTTCGCCATACACATTTCTCATATCTGGCACCAATTGAACTCCCGAGTTATTCGTCAAAACAAAAAATGTTTCTACAAACATGAAGGTTTCTTACAGTTCGGATTCTTTTGAATAACAAATGTCATTTGCAAGAGAAATGCAAGCCATAATTTGTTGTCAGTATAGATTCTCAAGGATAAATAAAGTCTGTCAAGCCAGCCAAACTTCAACCAACTTATCTAACTAACCTAATAACTAAAGAAATATAATTCTTATGAATTTGTAAATAATAATTTGTACAAAATCTAATGACAATAACGGCTTTTCGATACAATAAATCGATAATTCTATAAGCACAGTGAGGCATGGAAAGTAAACTACCAATTCCTCTTCATGTGGACAGACATAAGAAACATGATAGAGTGGTTGCTAAATAAAATCAATGGACATAATCCAGAACATAAACACAGGAGACAGACCACATAACAGGTACCACAACACCTTATGAGAGCAACTAAATTATTGACAATCTTGTTAGAACTGAAATATTTACCTTGATATGACTCCCTGCAAGCTGAATTATTGAAAACGTTGTATACTCCTCGATATTCTTATTGTATTGTTTACATGGCGGTGCGCGGCTCGACGCATCAAGACGCCATTTTCCTTGGTCACGTGACCAACAACATAGACCAGTAGGGATGCGCAGGGTAAAAGATAATAAATGGCACTCGTCCAATTATGAATATCTACTCATCTACTACAGCCAACCTTGTTTCATTCTCCATGGAACAGATTAGATGTATTCAGTTTTTCCGTTTATATTAAACCTAAATATCATTCAGTGTTAATGTGAAACGAACTTCTAGGTGGTTCATATAAATGCTCCCTATTTCTTCACTTTACTCACAAGTTTGATTCGCCGAGACAAAATTCTCAGTTCAGATCACCTTCACACACAAAAACCTTCTATTACACCTATTTTCAAAACGTTCCTGTGAAATAGTTCTCGTCATAATCAGCCCCAGTTCTTCCTTATCCATATCATACCACAAATATATACATATTTTTGGCCTATTTATAACTACCGTATGTTCTGCATGACCAAAGCATTCCTAAAGACTTTTAAGTCATGCGCCTTTACAGTGATATAATCAGTTACTTTTTCCGCACGTATCATATACGCTTCCTACATCAACATATTTCAATCTACTGGTCTCAGCAAGCGTTAAACGCCTCTTAACATACAGAATTTTTTTCATGTATACAGATCAGGTATAGGGTAAGTAGTCAAGGCCCACTGACGCTTAAACCTTTCAGTTCACCAGAACTTTAGTGAATCTCCAATCATTCTCCCTTACAAGGTTCCACACTTAGCTTCAGATCGTTTTTACTCCTAAATACTTAAATTCATCAAAAAGCTTAGTCCTTTTTCCCATTTACATTGAAATTATCCTTTGACATCCTATCTTTTCAAAGAATGAAATATTCGCATTCTTTTCAGTATTCTCCATCTCCACATATCAGCAGATGGGTACACAACTTTTTCCAGATCCGGCTATCACAACAGCAATATCTGCATACAATAACAATTGTAACTTTCACATCGTTTCACTGTGGTGAGCTTTTTGGGTGAATTCTGAGAACAGCAACAGGAAACATAAAATATATTTAAGAGTCACGGTTTTTCTTTCATGTCGAAAGTTCCAATCTGGAACAAAATCTTTCATCACCGTCAGGTTTTAAATGGAACATAAAAATGACAATCATTACAGAAGTAAGAAGAGAGGAAGACGAATCTGAGAGCATTTGAGTAACTGGAAAAACCTGTCATTTAAAGTATGGATGTCACAGCTGTTACAAAAAAAAAAACAAGAAAAATTCGTTCCAAAATTTAGAGGTGTGAAGATGGACCTTGGAACGTGGGCACTGAAGACGGGTGTGTACCCAACGTCTGGGTTGATCACTGGCTAGACAACGAGGTGGGTAAGAAGGTGCTGTGTTGCCCAGATGCCTTACCGGGGGAGGGAGTGGAAGGCATCGAGGATTTCTCCTTGCTGTGGCTTAGTGTTGTAAGGGCGAGGGGGTCTGGGTCGAGATGCGTCACACGCGATCGTTAGTCCGAAGCCAGGAGGAATAAAGGCGTCCCTTCATCTGGAGAATGGAAGCCGACTCATGGTGGTAGAGCAAGTCTGGAGGGTCCTGCTGTCAGTCGCCGCGGTCATGACATAGTCAACAGAGCCAGAGGAGGTATCACTGCACTGATGTCGTTCTTTGAGAGGATGTTGGGCGTTACTTGATGATAAAAGATTAATGGTCCGCGAGATCATGTAACTCCCGATATGTGACGAAGTGCCGTATGGCACTGCAAGTCACCAGGAGTTACTTGTACAAGGTAGTGCACCTCTCTGCCGACATGACTCTCATCAGGAGAAGGCAAGGAAAAAAAAACATGCTCTGTCGACGTGGTTTGAGGACGATCGCTACGGCAGAAGAGGAAGCATCTGCGGAAAGGCTTCAAGGTGCATCTGGTTTGCTATAGGTGAGTAGGCTGGGTTTGAACATTTCATTCTTAATCATGGTGCAGGTATTGTCTGCTTCCAACGTGCTCCGAAGGTTTTTCTTCTCACCCTTAAGGAAGTCACAGTGACGTTTGAGGATATCGATACGATGTGGAATGAGAAACTCGTAAAAGTTGATTTCCAAGAACTCGCCAAATTTCCCCGGCGACATTAGCCAGTCCATTTTCTCTTCCAGGGAACAGATGGCCTCCGCAGACTTTTGAAGGCTGAGAAAAGTCGGTGACAACAAACACATGTCTGTTTAAATTGACCTGGACTCCTTATTCACGTAGGCGTGTAAAGAGCTGACGAAGGTATTGCAAGTATTGTTCTTCATCGCAGCTGCCCACGAGAATGTCATTCAGGTATGCATAATTGCCAGGGATGCCACAAAAGGCTGGTTAATAAAGCAATCATACATTTGGGCTACTGACCCTAATCTAAAGGCAAGTGGATGAATTCCATGAGTCTGAAATGCCAATAAGAGCTCGTCGTAAAAAAAAAAAAGCGTATTTATTAGATATTCATTCTCAAACTTTCCTGTCTTCTATTTTCTGTATAACTTTGTCATTTCTAAAATTCCTGTAAACTTTCCTTTTAATAGAATCAAATGTTTTGCTTAAGTCTATCGACATCATCATTAATGCCTTTACTTTGATATCGGCTTCCAACACAGTCTTTCAATCCAAATACATTGTTTTTAAAATGTCCTTTTTATTTTCATATACACTGTGTGCGTTTCTATCAGAAAGCCCGGTATGAGGGGGTAGTGGGTGGGGTCTGGAACAGCTCCGGAGTCCTGGCCTGGGATCCTCTATTTTTTTTTTCAATCCCACATAATCCTGTTTTAAATGTAAAGCGAAAGCCCTCGTCCTCACATAGTCGTCATTATATGTGACACTTGCATGCATTTTGCTTTGTTTATGATCTCAATGCTCTTCTAATTAGGGAGCTTCGTTTCCTTGATTTCTTAAAAAAAAAAGGTTTAAATATAAGAGAAAGGATACATACGAACGTCGCCGGGTCGCCCTTTTAAAGGGGAGGGAGCGTGCTGGCTAGACGCGCTTGCGTATCTGTCTTCCAATACCTACTAATATGAACGTTTATAGGAGATATTCACGAGAGCTATAAACCTTGATTCATTTATGATTGGCTTCTTTACTATAAGCAACATGTTTGCTCAAAACATTCTCCAATCTTTGGCTAGTTCCCCTCTGTCTATCCTGTACAATTAGGTAACTTACTGACTCTTTTACACGTCTAACTATTCTGAAACGTCTCATAATTTCTGATTAGACTGTCAGGTCCTCATGTTTTTATTATTGTGCGTGAATGTTCTTTTAGCAATTTTGTCTGTTACTGATTCTTTAATAATCCTGAATTTTTTTTTTTCGTCTTAAAACATATCTCAAATGTTCCCTCATTTCCTAGTTACACACAGCTATGTTGGTTGACCCTCTATCTTCATCTATCTAACATTGTTTATAATACAAACTTCCTTCCAATTCTGTTCATGTTATTTTCATTTTCATACAGTTTTAAGCAATTTCTTTTACTCTTCATTCCACATCACTTCTTTTTTCATACCTGTTCGTCATTTCCCGCGTTAGTGAGGTAGCACCAGGAAATGGCCAAGAAATGGCATCATTTGCTCACATTCAGTATACAGCTGTAATGAGTAATACATCGGAACTACAAACCCCTATCCACAACCAGTCACCAATATACCTTTCCGTAAATTCTCATTTATAGCCAACGCCTCGTATTCATACAACACTGTCGGAATTACTATACCTTCAAACATACCCCACTTCGCCCTCCCAGATGGTGACCCCTCCTCTCACACATTCCTCAGTCTTCCCAGGGCTTTCATCTCCTCATCCTACCTATGACTCATTTCAGCTCCCATACTTGCATTTGCCAACATGTCCACTCCCGGGTATCTAATATATCTTACATCTTCTAAGTTTTCTCCATCCAAACTCACACACCACAACTAAGCTGTCTCTTTGCACTCTTAAACCTTATAACTTTGCTTTTATTCACATTCACTATCAACCTTCTCCTGTCACACACTTTCTTAAGCTCAAAAATCAATTTCTACAATTTTTTTTTTCGAATCTGCTATTTGTGTCATCAGTAAGCACTAGCTGAGTCACCTCGAATCAACCCCACCAGGCTGCGGACCTACCCTTCTCCCCAAAAACCCTAACGTATACTACCCTCACCACCCCAACCATCAATAAATTAAGAAGCCTTGGTCACAATACACACACCTGCAGCAGACTCATCTTCACCTGGAACCACTCATCCCAGTCTCTACCTACTCCAGCACACACCTTTCTCTCTTGATAAAAACTACTTACTGCCTTTGATAGCTTCCTTACCACACTATTCATTCGTAACACCTTACACAAAGCAACTCTGTCAGTCCTACCAAATGCTTTCTACAGATCCACGAAAGCCACATACGAATCATTTTGTTACTTTAGGTATATCAGACAAGCATTTTTCAAAGCAAACACCTGATCCACACATCTGCCGCTCCTGATTCCACATTGTTCCACGACCATCCTTTCAATGACCACTCCCATACAATCTACCAAGATACACACAATAAACTTATGCTTGTGTAATTCGAACATTCATATTTATTACCCTTGCCTTTATGCAATGGCACTCAGCAGGCATTCTGCCAATCCTCAGGCGCCTCAACATGATCCACACATACTTTGAAAATCCTACCTAACCAATCAACAGCACAGTCATCCCTTTTCTTGAGGAATTCAACTGCAGCACTATCCACTCTAGCCGTTTTGCCACATTTCATAATATGCAAGGCTTTAACCAACTCTTATCTTTTCACGACCCTCTCACCTCGCATACCTCCCTGACCTATACACACCATATCTCCAGCCTACCATCAAACACATTCAACATTCCTTCAAAGCACTCACCCCATATTCTCAACTTTCCCTGTTACCACTTTCCTGTTTACCCCCACTTCACCAATTTTCCTATTTGTTCTCTTGTTTTTCTCACACTATTAACCTCTTTTTAAAAAATTTTCTTGTTTTCCCTAACGATTGATGATACTCTCTCACTCTTAACTATCAATTGCCTTCTTTTTTCTTCTCCTGCACCTTTCTCTTGACCTCCTGCCGCTTTTTCTTGTACATAGCAGTGTGCTCGCACTTCTTCCCCTGTAATCAACGTCCATACATCTCTTTTCTTACTACCGTTTCTAGACCCTTGCCCACCTCCCACCTTTATGCAACACACCTCTCTCTCACACACACACATGCCAGCAATGCCTCTCTATATTCTTCCCATTCCACACCCAGTTCATTCATGCTGTTTCCCCTTTTTATACCCAGTCTTTCCTGGTATCTCCTCACACAAACCTCTTTCCAAACTTCACTTACTTTCGCCATCTTCTGTTCACTCATATCCTCTTTTCCTAAAGCTTCTATAAATATTCATCCTCACTTCAACCAAATTACAATCAGACATCCTACCAGGTGCCCTTTGAGCATAATCACATCCGGCCAATTAATGCGTAAAGTAATAATACCCGCTGACCTCCTTTCCCACGCACTCACGTATACTTGTGCATGTCCCTCTTTTTAAACCAGGTATTCCTGATCATAAGTGCTTTTAGCACGCAACTCCACACACTGTTCGTCAATTTCATTCACCTTAATGAATGCCCCATTTCCCTCCGTTATACCGCCAACTGCCACATTACCCAGTAACGCTTTCAAATCACCAAATCACTAATATCCGATCTTTCGTATCAAAACTGCAGACACACTCACTCGGCTGCTCCCAAAACACTCACCTCTCTTCATCAGTCCTCTCAATTCCGAGTGCATAAGCAACAATAATCACCTACGTCTCGTCATTCACTTTCTTTTCAGTAAACATCAATATATATATATATATATATGAGAAAGACAACTGGTCCCAAAACTGATCCCTGCGGCACAACGTTGTTTGTTCGAGGAAAAAATATTAGATTTGCGACTTGGAAAATCCAGTGTTCTTAGCATTGTTCTTGACGGGCAAACCTGAGATGATATCGTTAAGGAAAACGAGATGGACGTAGCTTGGAAAATATTCAGTAATACTTTCAAAGTAGTGGAGGGAATATGTATGCCATTGCGTATATGACATTCTTGTTCCAGGGGGCCGAAGTGGTGAAGCAATGACATAAAGAAGTGCTTGTTGTCTGAGAAAGAAGCACATAAGAAATTCAGACAAATAATCAACATGACGGAGTAAATTACGTAAACTTGTGTAAATAAACAAAGAAACTTGTACGCCACAGCAAACGTCAGTATAGAGCGTATATTACTGAAGATAGCAAAAGAAACCCTAAAGAGTTTTACAGTTATGTTAAGAGTGTCATTACCCAGTCAACTGGTCCATTCATTATGGCAAACGGTGACTTGGTTCAAGGCAATGAAACCACTGCAAAAATCTTTAGCGACTTTTCTTTGTTTCTATATTTATGACCAAATACAACTTATGCTCCAAATCCAGTCACTGTTAAGAAGAGCATTTGTCAACAAATTTATATAAAAACTGAAGACATACTATCAGCAGTAAACAAAATGAAAATACATAAAACGGCAATGACCGATTAAGTTTTATCCCAGGACAATGAAAGAGGCAAAAATTAGATAGCTAGGCCCTTCATTGCCCTTTTCAAAAAGTCAATGGCTATGGTTAGACATAACAAGTGGAGGGTCACAAGGATCAATCTCGGGACTGGTTTTCTTTCTCCTATATATTAATGATACTGATAGTAGGCTGCATTGCAAGATATCTAAAATTGCTGATGATGCAAAGCTAGGAAATAACTCTACAAATAAATTTAAATATGTACAGCTTCAAACTGACATAGGCAAACTGATACTGTACTCATAGGTGGCAAATGAATTTTAATATCAGCAAGGCAAAGTTTTAAATTTCAGTCGCAGAAATGATAATGCAAGCTGCAGCATAAATTCTGTTGAACTGCAAAAGGTGAATAAGGAAAAATACTTGGGCAAAATAATCTATCGTGACTTAGAGCCAAGTAAGCAGTGCACAGCAGTGAAAAGAGCAAACAAAATTCTTGGATTCATAGGTACAGCCTTCAAATCCAAGTCCACAGAAATCGTCCTTACTCTGCAATTAATTAGCTTATCCCCTTCTTCAATAATGTATTCAGTTTTGGTCACCCTACAGAATGGAGAGAATCCAATGATGAGCTACCAAGAAACAAATCCTATGAGGGCAGATTAAATGACTTGAATCTATTTAGCTTAGAAAAGAGAACATTAAAAGGTGATCTAAAACAATTACTCAAAATTATCAGAGGTTTTGATAATCTTGATCTATCAAGTTACTTAAGATTTGATTCATCTGGTTTCACTAGCAGTAATGGATACAAATGTTTTACCTTGAATGAGGAAAAGAACTTTTTCTTCAACAGGGTTATTAACGTATGGAATGATTTGCCATTTTTAACACTTGAAAGCTTAACTATAGATACGTTTAGGAATAGACTTGACAAATATTTTGCTTCAAGTCCACGACTTCATAATATCTGCACTAACTTAGTCACAATGACAATTTGAATTATCTGTATGCCTTCTAGCTTTTACAACACTAATCTGTGCGTTTCTGATATCTTCCACTATCACAAGCAGCCTTGAAAGCACCCAATGGTCTGTTGCTTTTTGAATTCCTTTGTATTTTTTGGTATTTGTGAAGTGCTAGAAGCTATTTCAGTGCAATTATAATGAAAATGGATATGAACTGTCTTTTCCATGATCTGTCTGGGCAGTACAGCACAAGTGTCAAAAAAATACACAGGCTGCTGCATGAAATGTAAATTAACATTCATAAGTATATAAATTATGGCAAGTCTACTTGAGTAAATACTCCATAGAAGAACCTCAGAGGCATTGTTACCTGAGGCAAATTACCTTGTCTACAGGAAAATTAATAAACAGAATAAGTAAACAAACCGCTATAGCACACCAAAGAACAACCTAATCATTTAACCACAATGGCACCTCTACTGAATATGAGCAATGCTTAAGCATAACCCTTAAATATAATGGCTTGAAGTTTGACCTGATTCTTATAGTTAGGTTAAAGGCCAGCAAATTATACCCAAGGGTATAATTTGCATTATACTCAAAACTTAATAGGGATGTAGGGGTAATCTATGTCACTGATTTAGTGACAGACTCACCAACAGAAAGTCATATGTAGCTCTACATAGCAAAGCTTTGGGTGTCTGAAAGTGATGTGTGGTGTACCATAAGAGTTGGTTCTTGGCTTATTCATACACAATACACATTAATGATCTAGTACTGGGTCTCATACCTAAGACCTCTAAAACTTTGGTTGATACAAAACTAGGAAGTACAGCTATTAATAGAAAAGATTGAGAAATAATTCAAAGAGATCTTAACAAACCAGCCAAGTGGTCAGAAAAATGGTTGATGAAATCCAATGTAAACAAAGGTAAATTTATGCCCTTGGGAGATATGAGTACTAAACATAACTATCAAATATCTGGAAATCCGTTAACAAAGGTGAATGACAAGAGGGACCTTGTTTTTATTACCTAGCTAAAGTTGACTAAACAGTGCCTAGCTGTAAGCAAAGGAGAATACTAGATGCTAAGTGTAAAAGCTAAGATCATCACCTACAAAACTCCACAAACAATGCATCCCTTTTTAATGCTCTAGTAAGACCACAACTTGAATAAGCAGTCCAATTTTGGTCCCAAAACTACAAGAAACGAGGAAAATTGGCACAAGTACTGCACAAAGATGGGCAACAAAATTGATTCCAATCTCCAAGAAAGTGACGTGAGAAGAGGCTAAAAAGTTTAGATTTCTTTTCTCTTAAATTCAACAATGTAAATCAAGAAGGTCTATTTGTAATACAAGAGAAAACTGAAGGCTAAATGATGTAATTCTTTGCAAACTGGTGCACTGAACATTGGAATAAGTTATGAACACTATTAATGAAAAGACCGTATACTTTTCAAAAAGTTAGATGAATTTTCATTATTTCAGGTATCTATTGAATGAACATTGGGAAATAACACATGTAAACATTTAATTCCTTTTTCTCACACCAAACCCTAAGTATATACTGATATGCTGTAGAGGATGCTATAATCCATTAAGATTTTGTGGTAGGAGTTCCACTTCCATTCTACCTTGTTAAACTCCGCATGGATTACTTCATCATTGCATGGTTTTTATTTCAATCTTTTTCGTGTCGGCTAATGTTGCTGGAGGAAGTGAAGGGTGACGAGATAACCCTCTTACTGTTCCATCTTTACCTCATCCACTTAGAACAAGAATAAATAGATTGAAACAAAAAAATCTTTCGTGTGGGCCAATGGGCCCTGTACGGCCTGTCTTTCCCAAGTGCTCCATGTACCTCCATTGTTTCTATGAGCTCTCTTTCCTGCAACTGTTCTACATCCATCCTTACACAGGCATACTTCAAATCTCATTTTTCCTGTGCTATTCCATGTGCTGTCTAAGTGTCTTTTATTCCCTTCAACTTCATTGTAAGCATACCATAACTGGTGTAGAGACAACATAATTAACTCATCAAATTCATCCAAACTATAAGTGACTAGGGTCTTATGTAGTTAAGCACCAGAGCTTCATTAAGCCACCCTCTGCTGAAAAGCATAAACTTGATCAAGCTCTCTTTCCTTCACTTAACCCCAACTTAACTAAGTATAAATTTCCTTACATGCTCACTCTTTTATTCTTCCAATCTCCCAGCTCCAAACTTAATAAGCTCTCAGTCCGCCAAAAGTACAATGCCAAGCCCCATTCTGTCAATCTCCCACTTGGTCAAACCTTCACTTAAGGCAAGCCCCTATTTAGTTTGCCACAGCTTCAGCCATATCTCATGTGATCAGCATACCCAGTATATTTCATTCAACCAGTACCCTCAGCAAGTCTATTATACTTTACAACAACATCAGCCATTCCTACAAAGCATTGTTATCACAAACTGAAAATTTTTACACAGTTACAAATTTAGCAATTACTATGCAAATTAAATCCTTTATAAAATCAAATTACAGTTGAAACTTTCGAGTGTCATTCACATTAATGGGATTTAGTCTTGTTTTAATTACAGGACTGGTATGTATCCCAGATCTTCCATCTTTTTTGTTATTTGTTCAAGGTACAAATATAATAAGCTTAGTTATAAATGTACATACATTTATAGTACGTTAGACACTTGTTTCATCTCTCACATTCAAGTAACTTTTAGGTACACTAATCTCAGGCTACTACAGTACATCAAAACCTATATAACTTTTTCCTCTTCCTAACATTTAATTTTCAACAGACCAAATACAAGTACTAATGCATGAATATCAATTTATAGTATGGATGGACAACTTTCACAGCATTCAGAGTGGCTTTCATTCTTTCAGTGCTGGTACTCACCAAGAGAAGA
>JAUUDZ010432420.1:0-13604 GCA_032361705.1 Panulirus versicolor
TACACCGCGTTCGATCACCTCCCCACTTTGACTTCGAAACGCTATAGTAATGATGAACTCGTAGATTTAATGGTCTGTATGACGAACGTAACTCACAAAGCCTATTTCCCATACGACGTAAGTAGTTGTTGGTTATATCAGTGAAATGATGCTGTAATTGTTTCTTGATTGCCGCCAAGATCGGAGACTCGTACAGACGATCGGAGCCGGTGAGCGACGCAGCAAATCAGCTGGTCGAGAGATAAACAGACATTGCGTCCGCTTGATGGGTGCGCGCCGCTTATACGCATACATTAGCGAATGCCTAAGTAGGTGCACAGAACACGGCATTAATCCCTCTTGGCTGTGGTGCAAGTTGACTCCTGAGAATGTTCATCGTAGAACATATTTGAACTCTGTATATCTTGCCCGTGATATAGGAGTTCCCTCTAGGTGAAGAAAAACGAGCATTTGTGGACACGAAGTGAGTCATGCGTACCTCGCAGACTTATTTAAGTTGATTTTTCAATATTCAACGTGGATTATGTGTCCGTAGAGAGCCAGCCAGACAAGACTCCACTCCACCTCTTCGTTAGTAACGTGTATAGCTGGTGTGGTAACGGAAATATTCGTTCATTTTGTACCCAGCTTGGCAGCGTAACATTTGTTGGTTCTTGAATGTTAATCTCTCGCAGATTGATCACCTTTTTTTTTCTTCTTCTTCTTCTCAAGACGGTTGAATAAGTCCCTGTTGCATCTGGGTACAAGCGACACGTTGACCAGCCATCCAAACATATTAGACCCTCCACATACACAGACCACTCCTCCACATATATACACAGACCAGACTAGACCTCACCTGACCTGCTCCACACACACACACACACACACACACCACTCCTCCACACACATTCACAGACCAGACCAGGCCTGATCTGACCTGCCCCACACACACACACAGACCAGACCCCTCCACACATACAGAGACCAGACTAGACCTGACCTGACCTGCCCCACACACACATACCAGACCCCTCCACACACACATAAACCAGATCCTCCAGACACAGACAGAACACACACACACACACACACACCCTCCCTCCCTCCCTCCCTCCCTCCCTCCACAAGTTACCATCATGCGTCAGTATTCTTCCCCGTCCTTCCCTCACACTATGCACCGCCACGATTCATTATCTGGCCAAGAGGGCCAAACCCTCACATTCTGAATTTAATTAGTGTTTTTTCCCCCCTTTTTTTCGGACGTAGGTTATTATTCAGGGGCAGATGTCGTACCAGAGGGGAAGAAAATCGAATGAAGAACAGAACCGATACTTGATTACAAAGTCTGGCCCACAGGCAAAATTTAGACTCTAATTTTTTTTCCCCTTTTCCTGACAGTGGGTGTGTGTCTCTTTCTCTCTCCCTTAGTGTCGTTGCAGTGAGGGTGTTGTTATTGGCAAGTGGCCGTTGATGTGTAGAGATTGAATTTCTGGTTGTGACTTCCTTCCTGAGTCTGACGACGTGCCAGACATAAAAGCTGCTGAGGGGGTGTGTCAGAATTCAGTTCAGTTCAGAGAAATTTTTATATTCTCGTGAGTAAAGGAGGGGACTCCCATTCACAGTGCTGTGTAGTGCCTGTATTACAGTTCGACCAGGTTCAGGTAGCTCTGTAACTGTAGGTATTACATAATTTTACGTTTACATTACTCGCAGAGAGTTTAACACCCTCATTAATCTGTTGCATTAATCCAGTAGGCTTTGTATTAAGTCCCTGAATGTGATGCTGAAAATATACAATTTTTTTTTCCTCCTCTTCCACAAAATTCATCTTCTAATCTCATCGTCGTCACAGTTTAGCCCCATGTTTCCCTCCTTTTAAAGTCCAGTTTCGGCACAGTAACACCATCCACACGCATGTCAGCAGAGCCCCGGGCGTCGAGTGTTCGCTAATCACCCATCATCATCGACGGAGGTCAGCATCTCACGGCGTCGTTGACATCTGCTGCCTCAGCACCCGACTTCATCATCAGCACCTGTCCCCACTTCGGCGTCGCGCGCGCCTTACCGCCCATCCGATTTCTCTCTTGTCTGTCATGAGAACCCCATCTCTGGGTACTCCTATGATCTGATTGTCTTTTCCTATTCTTTCTCTTTTATTTTTCTTTTCCTGTCAGTGTAGTGGGTATTCATACGATCCAGGGTATCGTACCTTCACGATGTTTCATGGTCGTACCATCGTGTTGGCGAGGTTAAGGATGTGCTTGAGGGAAGGGTCTTGCTTGCATGATGTTAACGACTGTGCACGGATGGGGGAAATACATCACAGCTCTTGAGAGTCCTGCCCGAAGTGTTGTGTGTCAAACGTTTCTGTCGAAATCATTCCTCATCGGGTGTGTTGGCTTGTCCTAACTGATACGCAAGCTACGGGCTGTCTTAACTGACAAGCAAGCAAGCAAGCAAGCAAGCTTTTTGCCTGTCCTAACTTTTGTGCATTGCAGCTGACGTGTGTCCTACCTTGCATTCAACCTGTCGGGTGTCCTAATTGGTATTGAAGCTGTCGGGTACCGTAACTAGCAAGCAAGATGGGGGATTTCCCATCTCTCATGCAAATTGTCGGGTTTCCTAACTCGCATGCAAGCTTTGCTTGTACCATATTGAATGCAGCCTGCTGACTTCAGGAGATGAATCTAAACTCTTTATGATAACCATATACGATCAGACATGCATTATCCGTCGGTTTGTTAACCCGGAAAACTTAGGTATCCGGAATTTCTAACGCGGTGACGAATAAGCACTTCGTAAGACGCAGTAGATCAGCGACAACATGAATTAGTAATAAAATGCATGAATGAGACTGGGATGTGATGTCTTGGGAACTAAGATCGGGAGAGATGTGTGAGAGACAAGA
Organism: Panulirus versicolor; assembly: GCA_032361705.1. NCBI lineage: Eukaryota > Metazoa > Arthropoda > Malacostraca > Decapoda > Palinuridae > Panulirus > Panulirus versicolor. Next base: position 2,891 of record JAUUDZ010432420.1, read on the forward strand.
TCACAGAGAAACTTACTTCATGGGGTTTGTGGGTCGTGATTTTTTCAGAGATTTGACGAGGCTGTTTTCTACGTGCAGACCCTCCCCTCATGGAGGAGGAGGAGGAAGCAAGTGTGGGGAGGTGATCACCTACTGCCTTACTACAGGAACACAACACACTTGAACTCTATCTCTCTCTCTCTCTCTCTCTCTCTCTCTCTCTCGCAGCTACTTCGTCAATCTCCTGTGACAGTTTGCCCCATGATAAATCTGTAATTGGTTTTAAACCATTTTCTTTTTTTTAAGTAAGTTTTAGACCACACTGGAATGACGAGCTTGTATTTATATATATCTTGTACACAACGTGTCAGAGAATCTCTGGGAAAGGGGATGTGACCTCAGTGTGATGTCAGCCAGAACCAGACATCAGTCCTGTTATCACCCAGGACGTCCTGACGTCAGTAGTGTAGTCAGGTGGGAACTGAAGCCTTTGGTCCCTAAAGGACGACAGTAAACCTTCGGTGTGATGGCCTTTGACCTGAGCCTTGTTAGCTAGGTGAAAGGCCAGAGCCCTTCATGCTCAAGGGTCAATTCGTTGTTGACCAAGAGTCGTACCGTCGTATTCAAGGTTCGTACCGTCGTTTTCTAGGATCATACCGTCGTGTTCAAGGATCGCACCGTCGTGTTCAAGGTTCGTTCTGTCGTTTTCTAGGATCGTACCATCGTGTTCAAGGCTCGTACTGTCGTTTTCTAGGATTGTACCGTCGTGTTCAAGGATCGTACCGTCGTGTTCAAGGTTCGTACCGTCTTGTTCAAGGATCGAACCGTCGTGTTCAAAGATCGAGCCGTCGTGTTCAAGGATCGAACCGTCGTGTTCAGGGATCGAACCGTCGTGTACAAGGATCGAACCGTCGTGTTCAAGGATCGTACCGTCGTGTTCAAGGATCGTACCGTCGTGTACAAGGATCGAACCGTCGTGTTCAAGGATTGTAGCGTCATGTTCACGGGTTAATTTGGAGGAAAAACCCATTTTCTATAAGAAAATAACGAAGCTCAGTGCTGAGGATTACAGTCTTTGTACTCTCGCTCGTCCGTTGATGGTACCCTTGTTTATAGGGTATGGCAGCTCCCTCGCCTGCCTACCGCGCCCTAGAGGCTGCCGTGGGTACCACGCCTCCCAGCATGCCACTCTCCTCACCCTCGCTGCTCTGAGCGCCCACATCCCATGGCCTCCTCTTTATGTGGCCCCGGCCTCGTGATCCCTTTCCCATGGCACTCCCGTCCCACCAACCCCCAGGATGGGATGGAGGGAGAGAGGGAGGGGATGACAGGCACACACCAGGTGCTCTCCTGGGTTAGGGGGTAGGATGAAGGGGGGTTGAGGCGAGGGAGGCAGGAAGTATTAGTTACACGTTACACGGAGGTTGTGTGTGTGAACCATAGTTTTTTTTTTCTGATACCTTCGTCATGGATGTCAAAATTCAGTGGATGTTTAGGACCAATAACCTTGTATAGGGGTTGTCACCGTTATGTGTCTACATCACGTATGTCGTCTACACTGGTGGACTCGTCTTGTGGCTGTCATCGATCGTGGGCACCACAGGGGCGTGAGTCACTCCTTTATTGATTTTTTTTTTCTTCTTCTCCTGCACCGTTGTGTACCTTGCCCGTCGAGAAGGTTTACTTCAGTTCACCTTCCTCGAGACCAGCAACTAATGACCCTTTTAACCCTCCACTTATTCCCCTCAGGGACTCGTTTTTACCATCCCCTCTCCCCTCAGGGTCAGGGTCACCCTCCCTCTTTATCCCCTTGGGATCCGGGGGAGGTCCACCCTTATGCCTTCCATTTTCTTTGTAGGGTTTAGGGCCACTGCAGCCCTTGGCTTTTCCTTACCCAGTAGGGTTCGAGCGCAGGCTCTGAGAACCTTGCCCTCTCCGCTCAGGATCAGGAACACCCATCACTGGGTCCTCCTGGTACCCATAAGGATCTTATGTCATCCAGTGTCTCCCGTTGCCTCGTCTTCATCTTTCCATCAAGACCTCTTCCTGGTTCGCCCATCTCCTGCAGGATCAGGCTTAGAAGTAAGGTGCAGGAGAAGCGGCGCCCCGGGTCATTCTTGGCGTCCCCTCTCCTCTCCAGGCTCCTCTTCCGCCACCCTCTAGCCTCCTGCACTCGCCCTGTGTGTGTGCCTCTCCACATCTTTATCCCCCTCTGTCCTCTCCACACATTACCTCCATTGTTCCTTCCTCCCTGCACTTACATCTCCAGGCCCTTTCACGACACTCAAAATGGTTGCGTTTGAACACTTCTCTCTCTCTCTCTCTCTCTCTCTCTCTCTCTCGCTCTCTCTCTCTCTCTCTCTCTCTCTCTCCCTGCTGGGACCTTGGATCTGTGTGGTCTGTGTATCTATGTAACTCTTCCTCTTTCTCCTCAACACAGCATCCTCTCAGGGTTGACCTGAAGCTTATTAGTTTGCCTGAAGTCATGGCATGCCTTTAACGTTCAGTCTGAATGCATCTTGTGCCTGTAATATCTGGTTTATTTAAAGTTTCAGAAGTGCATTTACCATCATAGTAAACTGGATTTCTATATTTAGTTTCTCTGTTGATTTTCTTTATTAACTGAAGTTGCCATATGCACAGGACTTCACCAGAGTGGCATGAGACGTGATGAGGACAAGTCGTCAAACTTGTTGAGGGGGAAAAATATGCTCCTTGGCATCTGGTGAAAATTGACACCATTCTCAATACCAGTGGCACCGGCGGGTCTGCGTCTCCCCCTCACTCCTCTTTCTCCCCTCAGGGTGCTCCTTCACTCCCCTTGTCCTCCTGGTTAGCAGCTCCCACTCTTGCTCCCTCAGTGTAACCCAGCAGCTGGAAGACATGTCACTGAAATTAATGTGGAACCATATTTTTTTACCCGGACGCCTGTGGTCGTGGTTTTAACATTATCATGACACAAGACCACGGATAGCTGTTGAAAGACTAAGCAATGTGGAATCCCCACCTCGACAACCATGATTAGAAATCCAATTGCAAAAATGATTTTCTAGGGAGCTAACACACACATATGGTGGAAATGACTGAGTAAGAGCAGTGGAGCAGAGACTTTCACCAGGGGTAAGGCAGGTGGGCAGCTGCAAAGTAAGGAGATGTGTATGGCTGCAGTAAATTCTCTTAGTGTTATTAGATTATGGAATAAATCAAGGGAAAACAAATACTACGTCCAACTTACTTTTCTCAAAAATTTTGGAGCCATTATCCGACATCACCATGTCATATTTACTGTACCTAGACCATAGCTTGCTGGAAGCACAGACAAGTATGGATGCTGAACTCCCATGCCATAGCATCTACCACCTTGGAGATACATATAATAAATTCCATTTCAAAATCAAGATTATACAGTAGGATGAAGTCAACACTACAGTAAGAATCTCCTCCCCCTCCCTCACACACACACACACACACACACACACACACACAGTGGTAGAACCCCACAAGAGTGAATGAAATGGTTCACCACAGGAATGACCCACACATGCACCACATACATACGTAAACAAACAAACAATCAATGTGACTGTAGAGCGAAGACGTTTCCAATGTATGAGGCGAAAACGAGACTCAGGTCTCTTGACAAAGCCAGTGAAAGGAATTGGAGGACATATAACGTAGATTCCGAGGGTCACACGATATTCAAAGAAATACCATCAATAAGGGATAGAAAAAAGATATTTCTCCTCATATACAGATCACACGTTACGGCCCACAAAGACCAATGGCCCACAGAAAACAGAAAAGAGCATATACACAAGTGATAGACAGCCAGGAGATGGGTGAGGTACTAAAGTGACAGTGGGAAAAGAAATCACCTAAAAGATGGATGACTCAGCGACTTCTTCTCAAACAGCGATCCCCTCCTGTTACACACTTCACCTCGCTACCAGACATAGAGAGAGAGAGAGAGGGAGGGAGGGAGAAAGCCATTGAAAATACAGCCATGCATTCTGCTCTGAGACCAGACTTTTGGGGACTTTCCGAATAAATGGAAAAGACTATTTCCATTTGTAGTAAACCTTCTCTAGAAAGAGAACCTGAACCCCAGCACAATCTCAGAATATTTGAAACTGCCTCACATATCTGCCCGCATTCCTAACCGTAGGAGGCAAACCAGTTGGTAAAAAAAAGAGAAAAGACCTTTTGGCCAGTAGCATTAGCCTCACTCATCCTTAATATATCTGCCAGGGAGTCTTAAAGGTCTCAGCTGACTGATTTCATACAGCTAAGCCATCTAGACAACCCAGGGCACCACGAGTTCAGGGTGGAGAGACTATACCTCTGTCACTGGTTTCATCACTACTTTAAACACTTGGGGATGAGAAGACAACAGATGCCTCGGTGATATACAGACATTGCAAAAGCATTCGACAAATGTGTCATATTTAACAAGTACGTAAAATGGGTGTAACTGGAAGTGTGGGAAAGACGGGTATACAACTTTATAGCAAACAGAACATAAAAAGTTGCTGTAAATCAGGCAAGTTTCCAACGCTTTGAAATTAAAAGCTTAGTTCCAGAGGAGATTCATTCGTATTTTTGGTGTGTTTTAGTTCCCTAACTATATAGAGGTAAACACATACCACATATGATACAGATGGATGGAAACCACAACAGCTGAAGACAGCGAGATATCTCAAACATTAATCATGTTTATATGATAGGTCACTGTTAATGATCTGCTTTTTAATGGTGGAAAGTTTGGACTACACCGACGTAAGAGGAAAACGAAGAAATGGATATTTAAGTTAGGCATACTGGACAAAAATGGACACCGTCCTGTCTCAGAGGAGCTGTGTAAACGCCCTGGGAATGGTAGTAGCCGATGACCTGACCTGCACTGAACCTCCCAACAAACAGTTGCATCTTTTAATAAGATGACAGGCTGGATTCGCGGATCTTCAAGATGGGAGAGAGATGAAAAACAGCGATGGCGTTCTTCAAAGCACCAATATTTTCCCGAGTGGACTACTGATTTGTGAACATCACCCCTTCAAGGTGGGCGAATTTGCTGAGTTACGAAGTGGACAAAGATCGCTGAGTGTCCGCACTCACACGGACTACTGGGAACTGTTGATAATGCTGAGATTGCATTCACTGGAGTGCAGACGGGAGAGTTCTATCATAATTTACATGTAGAAAATCTTGGAAGGCATAGTTCGCAACATGCGATGGAAAATAGTCTGCTATCGGCACGACAGGCAACACGAAAATAATGCTGTAAACATCCCAGGTCTATACTATCGACTGGTTTGTGGATAGGTTTCAAAAGGGCCGCGTATCTAGAGAGTGAACCAGAGAACAACCAGGTCATGGTGACCACGTAGGCCTACAAGCCGTGACCTTCAGCTACAACCCCTGACTGAGCTGAGGAATAACGCAAAAGCATAGCTGTGGTCAAGCTCTATTGGTTGAAGACCTCCGAGGCCATCGTAATGTATACGTTAGGTCAGTTCAGGTCAGGTCCGTCTCATAGACAGTCCCACCCGTCATAAACAGTACCAGCCACCATAAACAGTATCTGCCGCTTATACTATTATACTTTCAGTTTTACAAAGTTGTTTATATTATCGCCATTCCATTAGACTCGTGTTATTGATACTGTGATATGTAAGTTTTAACTCAGCCAGGATTTCAGGGACCAGTATGTGCTGTTGCACAACACGTCAGGGTTGTATAGTGGAAGGAGAGTGGAATGGTTGTGTAGCGGGAGGATGGATGAGTGGTTGTGTAGCGGCAGGATGGGGGAGTGGTTGTGTAGCGGCAGGATGGGGGAGTGGTTGTGTAGCGGCAGGATGGAGGAGTGGTTGTGTAGCGGCAGGGAAGTGCAGTGGTTGTGTAGCGACGAGGAATTTACTGGTTTTGTAGCGGCGGGAGAAATGTAGCGTTATTGTGTAGTGACAGGTTAGTGGAGTAGCCACCGAGTGGTAGGGACTGAGGTGGTTTTGTCGCAGCAGGGCTGTGAAGTGGCTCTCTAGCAGCTGAGGAGTGAAGTTGTTGTGAAGCGACAGGGGAATGAAGTGACCACGCCCCCACCCCCCTCCCCCCCCCCAGCGGTATACGGGCGTTGAGTGGCAGGGTCGCTGAGTGTGCATCTCGCTACAGGTTCGTTTTCTCTTTCTGCAGTGGCCGAACAGCGAGGGCAAACGTGTATGCCCATTGAAGTTTTGCTGGATGAAAAGGTGAAATCATATGTTTATCATATGTTTATAAACCTGACTCGTATAGGTAGGAAGGCCATAGAAAGTGGGAAAAGATGGGAGGAGTAAGAGAATCCTATGTTTATAAACCTGACTCGTATAGGTAGGAGGGCTATAGACGAAGGGAAAAGATGGGAGAAGGAAGAGAATCCCACAGACTTGTTGTATGAGGGAAGAAGGAAACACCCTAACGGTTCATCCTCGTATAGACTGTCTCCACAGATGTAATGTGGGAAGAAGCAACCAGCTGTGTGCCTTGGGGTCCAAGTTTCAGGGGATAGAACACGCTCACACACCTCACGAAAGTTCATAGAAAGAGGAACGCAACGCCACATCGGAAAGAAACTCTGGAGAGAGAGATGATAGCAAAACAGTTAAGGAGGCACAAGGCTTGTGACTCCACTGCAGCTGAAAGAGGTGGCAGAAGTCACCCTTGATATACCAGAACTCGGCAGGTTAAGGAAGTCTGGTATACAAGAACCCTAGTTTGTGGGAAGCAGATTTTGTGATGTTCATTATGTGTGGGTATCCTAGATAGAGTGAATGATGTGGCTATGGCCAACATACAGAGTTGAACAGTGTTTTGAAATCAGATAGTAGGAAACGAGTGAGATTTAGGAAGAAATGTAGGCATTTTTTTTCTTATACTTTTAAGTTTAACTAGGTTTTGGCTTCCACACGTGAAACTGCAGCAAAGATCCGCATTGAAATATGTTCAGTTTGCAAAAAGATCAGGTTTCAGAGTGAGAAGGGGAAAGAATGTAGGATGTAGCCATTGACCTAAGAATGAATAAGGTTAAAGGTTGAAGAATAAATAATCCTTTATAGAAAGCAGACAGAGCGTAGTCGGTAGCATACTGTTGTACGTCAGTGTTACGGCGATAACGGAAAAATCGCACAAGTTACGACCCCCGCAGTGGAAAGACTCGATAGGACCAGAGAGGCGGAGAAGCGAAAAGAAAAGAAGCTTAAAAACAAAAGACATGTGCCAGACCCCCGTCAGATGCTCTGGATCTGTCGTGGGCCACGATGGAAGAGTCGTCAAAATCCTTATGAGAGGAGGAGCAGACATGGTTGAGAGAGATCACAAATGGATCTTGAACCGCGAGATCTGTATTGTTTATGTGAAAGAAGGGAAAGAGGTTCTGATTATTTAAGAGACAGTGAAGGAGAGTTGAGAAAATTCTAGGGATAGTGGAAGCGAAAGCGTTGAATCTGTAGACATAAGGGGTTTGAGAGGTCTCCATTTAAGGAATAGGCTTCACTAAGGCTTGCTTCCAAGAAAGAAAGGTTAGGTTTTTAAGGAAGAGGCGAAAATGGCAGAGATCGAGGGGGGTTAACTCAGAGGCAGACTCCCTCTGGGCATCAAGATGTATGCCATCCGGACCATAAACCTTCCTCAGGGAAGTTCAGGGAACCTTATACTAGGGAGATAAAGGAGGTCGTATGTTCAGTAGACGGAGGCTGGGCTCCAGGGAGTGGATGAGAAGTGTCTATGAAGGATTATCTTCTTCATTTTCAGTCCTCCAGCATGATGTTCCAGTCTGCCTCAGCCCATCGGCCTGCTGTTCCAGTCTGCCTCAGCCCACCACTCGCTTTTTCTAGTCTGCCTCAGTCCATCATCCTGCAGTTCCAGTCTGCCTCAGCCCATCGGCCTGCTGTTCCAGTCTGCCTCAGCCCATCGGCCTGCTGTTCCAGTCTGCCTCAGTCCATCATCCTGCTGTTCCAGTCTGCCTCAGCCCATCGGCCTGCTGTTCCAGTCTGCCTCAGCCCATCATCCTGCTGTTCCAGTCTGCCTCAGCCCATCATCCTGCTCTTCCAGTCTGCCTCAGCCCATCATCCTGCTCTTCCAGTCTGCCTCAACCCATCGGCCTGCTGCTCCAGTCTGCCTTAGCCCATCATCCTGCTGTTCCAGTCTGCCCCTCAGGAAGAACTTACTGCAGCCAGTCGTCACTCTCCATCTCCTCTCTCTCTACCCATCATTACCTCTCACCCTTCCACTGGTTCCTCCTACCACTCTCCCCTCACCCACCCCTTCCCCTCGTTCACATCCCTTTACCCTGTCCTCGTCAGCGTAATGAGTTGTGTGTCGCCAGACGGGTGTGTAGCTAACATGGGGTGTTGTCAGCTGGATGTGTTGCCAGCCGGATGTGCTGTCAGTTGGGCGTGTTGCAAGCCAGATGTGTTGACAGCTGAGTGTGTTGCAAGCCCAATGTGTTATAAGAAGGGAGTGTTGCCAGGCGGATGTATTGTCAGCTGGGTGGGTTCCCAATCAGATGTGTCGTCATTAGGGTGTGTTGCCAGGCAGATGTGTTGTTAACTAGATGTGTTGCCAGCCAGATGTGTTGTTAGCTGGATGAATTGCCAGCCAAATGTGTTGTTAGCTGGATGTGTTGCCAGTCATATGTATTGTTAGTTTGGTGTGTTGCCAGCCAGGTGTTTTATCAGCTGGTTGTGTTGTCAGCCAGATGTGTTGCCAGTCAGATGTCTTACCAGTCAGATGTGTTGTCAGCTGTGCATTTTACCTGCCAGATTTGTTGTCAGCTGTGTGTGTTGTCAGCTAAGCGTGTTGCCAGCCAGATGTGTTGCCAAGTGGGTTTTCACAGCCAGATGTGTTGTCAGCTGGATATGTTGCCAGTCTGGTATATGGGACATTTAGGATAGTTTTGAGGACGTTGTCAACTCCCTTGTCCCACTCACACACTGAGATTTTACTTCCAGTTGGACAGTAATCACATTGAGGCCTTCTTTCCCTCTGTCCCACCCGCATTATTGTACATTTGCCCGGGTTGAACTTCATCAACCGTGAACGCATCAGCTTTGCAGAGAGAGAGAGAGAGAGAGAGAGAGAGAGAGAGAGAGAGAGTGTATGTGTGATTACCTATTTGCAGTTACCTATTAGTGCTGTACGTGCAGGGAGTTATACTGTCTTGAGTACCCCATCTCTTGAGTGTTCCCTGCTGCATCAAACAGCTTCTTAAATCAGTATGTGCTGTCTGCATTAGCCATGTACTTGAGTCATTGTGTTCCATCCATCCACGACTCACCACTCTTGTACTTGCTGATATTCTTTTTTAACAAATGTCGTACTTAATTTCGTGTTATGTCCTCTGGTTGCTTTATCTCTGAGGCTACCAAACTGTTCACACTGTCCACGTCGTCGATCTGTTTTACAAACTTAAAGGTTGTGATCAAGTCACCCGTAACTCTTCTCTCTTCCAAGGTGGGCATATATAAGGCCTCTCGCCTTTCCCTGTAACTATGATTTCTTAATTCTAGTATCATCTATGTTGCTGTCTTCTGGACCTTCTCCAATAGTGCTTTATGCTTCTTAGTGTGAGACGACCAAACTTGAAAAGCATAGTCTAGTTTTGGCCTCATGCAGCTTACTATTCTAAAATCTTCCACCACAGTTTAGGAACAATGTCGACTCTAAAGCCCTTCAACCCTGAAGCCGTTTCCCAGCTCAGTAAATGATCATATCACGGCCGTCTTTCGCTTTGTCTCATCCTCATTGCATTTGCTCAAGTTTTGTCATCCATGTATCAGACCAAGTTTTGGAGTCTGTTTAGGTCCCCTTGTAATCTGATGCAATCCTCCTTAGCAATAGGTCCCCTTGTAATCTGATGCAATCCTCCTTGGCAATTTACTTCCCTGATGATTTTAGCATCTAAAACCGCATTCATGTTGGAGTCCATCCCTTCAGGCAGGCCATTTACGTAAAGCAAGAAGAGTAGATGTCCCAGAGCAGAACCATGGGGTACTCCGCTGGTCACCTCATTTAGAGGAGCCTCCTCTGTTCCCTTCCACTCAGGTAATCGTCTATGTACTGAAGGAGTTTCCTCTTTGGTGATCCAACTCCTTAAACATCCACTTAAGCGGTAGGGTGGCAAATACCCTCTGGCAGGCAGTCCAAACACAAGCAAGCCACCCAGCATCCTCTTTTTGTCTACGACAGAACTCACTCTTTCGTGGAAATCTAAGAGGTTTATTACACCTGACCTCCTTCCCCTAAAACCGTGCTACCTCTCACTTTGGTAAATTTCTACTCTTTAGAGAGTCATCCGCTTGCTTTCTAATTACCTATCCTTGAACCTTATAGACCACACTCGCTAGTGAGATCGGTATGTGATTCAGTGCCTCCTGCCGGATTCCTTTCTTATAGACGGGCATATGTGTGTGTGTGTGTGTGTGTCAGTCTGTTGGTATATTGCTGATCAAAATGAAATATCCGAACGTATTTTGCGAGTGCAGCTGAGAATGTATCTCTTGTTGTTGGCAGGTATTCTGAAGTGAGGTTATTCCTCGAAAATACTGCTGGAGGACTGTGCGAAGTGGCGAGGAGGCAAGGTCCTCAGGTCAGCGGGGCGACGAGACGTGAGGATTGTCTGTGAAGTACGAGAGAGAGAGAGAGAGAGAGAGAGAGAGAGAGAGAGAGAGAGAGAGGGAGAGAGAGAGAGAGAGAGAGAGAGAGA
>JAUUDZ010432431.1:0-13603 GCA_032361705.1 Panulirus versicolor
TACCACACATCTCTCTTACCCTTTCATTACTTACTCGATCAAACCACCTCACACCACATGTTGTCCTCAAACATCTCCCATAACAGTACTGAAAACAAAACAATGTAGCATATCATGACAATGTAGTCACCTGATATTTTGCTAAAAATGAAAATTTCGTTTCTATGATGATATATCATCAAGGGTAAAATCAACACCATTAAAATGGCTACCATGAAAATGCAGTCACCATGACATTACAACCTTCATGATAAAGTAATCACTATGACAATATAGTTATCTTGGCAATATAGCCACTATGAGATTATAGTCATAATACCAATACAGTCACCATGAAGATATTGTAACCTTGATAATATAGTTATCATGATAATGTATCGCTTATGACAAAACATACATGATTAAAAAATGACAATATAGCAACAATGAAAATAAAGATCGCCTTGCCAATATAGCCAAGGTGACGATATAAACATCATAGCAATGTAAAGAAAAAAGAGAAGATAACCAGAATGACGGTATGTTCATAATGACAATACTGCCACTATGAAAATATGTTCCCCACGATACTACAGCTACACTGAGAATAAAGTCATCTTCACAAAAAAGAGTACTACTGAAAAAACAGCAAACGACTATATAGCCACCAAGACAGTACATCCACCATGACAATAATGTCACGATAAATCAATTCCCAGGACATTAGAGTCACCTTCATAATAAATATACAATGAGTACATGAATATCATGAAAATATAGCGTCCATATAAATATATTTGTCGTGAAAATATAGCCTCCTTATGAATATATTTGAAATGACAATTTAGCCATTATGGTAATATAGTCAAGAAGATAATATATTCACCATAACAATAAAGCTACCATGATCACATAAATGATATGACAATACATCCACCCTCCTCCGCACAACTCTACCTATAGCCCATGCCTCGCAACCATATAACATTGTTGGAACCACTATTCCTTCAAACATACCCATTTTTGCTTTCCAAGATAACGTTCTCGACTTCCAAACATTTTTCAACGCTCCCAGAACTTTCGCCCCCGTTTCCTACCCTATGATTCACTTCCACTTCCATGGTCCCATTCGCTGCCAAATCCACTCCCAGATATCTAAAACACTTCACCTTCCAGTTTTTCTCCATTCAAACTTACCTCCCAATTGACTTGTCCCTCAACCCTATTGTAACTAATAACCTTACTCTTTTTCACATTTACTCTCAGCTTTCTTCTTTCACATACTTTACCAAAGTCAGTCTCCAACTTCTGCAGTTTCTCACCCGAATCAGCAACCAGCGCTGTATCATCAGCGAACAACAACTGACTCACTTCCCAAGCCCTCTCGTCCACAACAGACTGCATACTTGTCCCTCTCTCCAAAACTCTTGCATTCACCTCCCTAACAACTCCATCCATAAACAAATCAAATAACCATGGAGACATCACGCACCCCTGCATGATGTCACACTGGTTGTTTAATTCAATACTAAGTTACATTAACATTATCTACAGTATGACATCATTATCTACAGCATGACTACCATAAATATTTGGCATAAGTTGAATGTTTTCCCCTATAATCAGTTTAAAAGGAGACAATGTACCAATGTGATCAAATATGACTGATTAATTATTGACTGATTTAATTATTGACTGATTAAATAATGACTGATTAATTATGTCTAAAAGTATGTATAAAATGTCAAGTAAACACAAAAGAGAAATTCTTAAAATTACTTTTACTTACATGTTATGGTCCTGTGGCTCATCAAAGACGTACCCTCTAATACGATGATGGGTATCTGACGCAAGGACAGTTTTCCCATCATTCTGTATTGCCAGGCACTGTACTCTTACCCCTTCCCAGGAGTCAAGAATGTGACCTTCTAAGTCACACTGATAAAACTGCCCTCGCATTCCACCACAAACAAATTTCCGTGAGTCCTATGAAAAATATGAAATGTTTGGTAAAAATGTTAAAACACTAAAAAAGTGTGAAAATGACAAATATTTTATCACATTTCATTATGACTTTTATAACTATTCTAAATATCTGAGGTGTAAAGCCTTGAAAAGATTCATAAATACAGTTCAAACAAATGAAGCAACTTGAGATTGATTCTCAAGTTAAATAAAACAACAGATGCAGCACCTTATGCCAAGCAGCACAAGTGAGGGAATCATCTGGAGAATTAGACACCTTGCATATCTGATCACCACGCTCAGTATCCCAAACCTGTAAAATGCAAAATAATGTTTCATGTTTACTTTTTTTTTGTAAAGGAATACAAAGGAATTCAAATAGCAACAGACCATTTGGTCCTTTTAAGGCTGTTTGTGATAGTGAAAGGTATCAAAAACTCACAAAGTGCAGAAAAAGCAAAAAGGCATACGGATGTTTCACAGAGAAAAACCTGCAAACTTTTCATGTAACTAAGGATGAGCAAATAATGAAAGTCAAAGACTTGAAGCAAAATATTCATGAAGTCTATTCTTAAACATATCTATGGTATTGGTTTCAAATGATTTAACAGGTGAATCATTCCATATGTTCACAATTCTGTTGAAGAAAAAATACTTGACCTCAATGAAGGTAAACGTTTGCCCATGAGTTTCTATCCATTTATACAAATGGATTCAACTGAATCAGCCCTCATGTAGCTTGTTACATTGAGATTATCAAAATGTATAATAATTTTAGATATCTGTATTAGATTAACTCAAGTTTTCCTTTCTTAGCTAAATAAATCTAAGTCACTTATTTTGCTTTTGCAGGATTTAATTCTCTTTCCAGGAGGCATCCTGGTAATTCTACACAGTATTCCTTCTGTTCAGTGTCATTTTTCAAGAAGTGTGACCAAAACTAAACACAATATTCATGTTAGAGATGCACCAATGAATTGTAAAGAGTGAGGGTGAATTCCCAAGACTTAAATTCAAAAGCCTTACCTATGAACCCAAAAATTTTGTTTGACTTTTTACTGCTTCTGTGTACTGTTTACTTGGCTTTAGGTCACAAGAGATTATAAATCCAAGTCTTTTTCATCATTCAATGCTTTCTTTCCAATATTTTCTACATATACGGGTAACTTTATACTTTATCAGTATCAAAATTCATTTACCACCTCTGAGCCCAGTCCATCAGTTTGTCTATGTCAGTTTGGGGAAAGCAACAGCCAGCAAAACGATTTTCTCTGGGCATCCATCGGACACAGATTGTAATTGTTTAGTCACTAAATTATCATTCTTATGCATATCCGTTATAATACCTATTTCTATCAAGAAAATGTAGAAGTAGAGATCACAATGGATATCAAGAGCTTTTCTGTAGCCATGGTTTTATCCAAAACCTTTTTGTTTTCTTCTTTTTCCTTTTCAACTCCCTGTACACACTCAGGCAGTTTAATGTGGCAATAGTCAATAGGAATTGTTCAGGCTCCATCACAGCAGACTGTTTGTCTATAACAGAATTGCTGGGTTGGGACAGTGGTTCTCACTGCAGTGTGAACAGAATAGATGGGTGGGAGAAATCCATCCCACAGAAAACTTGAGTATTTCATTGGTATCTATGTTCAATGTAAATGCACCTCTATGTGTGACAAGGAGATTGTACATATGTGAACAGAATGCCAGTAGTCACGAGTGGTTGAAGTAGAAAGATAAGATGGCTACCTGGGTCAGCATGACATCCTCTGAATGTTCAGGCCCCAATACCTCAAAGCCTCCTCTACTTCCACCTCCTCCTCAGTTTCCCTCTTCACCTGGCTCCCTTCATTTCTGACAAAGATTCTCACTGTCAGTCCATCTTTTATCATCCTATCTACAAACTCAAATGATTCCAGCATGCCTGGGTTAGCAATGTAAACCAGACAGCACTCAAAAACACACCTCTCTCCAAAACTGCTGTTTCTCAAATGATTAATCTGCTCTGTTCTATGTATCATCCTCAGACATTTAACATCTAACAAATCTACCAACCTGTCTCACTCTATGTGCCATCCTCAGGCATTTAATATCCAGCATATCTACCTACTTCTTTTTCTTAACCTTGAGACACATCTATACAGTACATCAAGAATACTATACCTTAACCTTTGCCCTTATAAACAGTGGCCTTTCTTCCATGCACTCCTTGACACATCCAGGACCTTACAGCCCTATCCTTAACCATGTGAGTCATTTCAGCCCTCAGTGCTCCATCTACTGCTAAGTCTACTTCCAGGTATCTAAAGCACTCGACTCTGCCTAGGTACTTCCTATATTTCATCCCCTCCACTGCTGCCACACCTCATTATCTTACTTTTGTTCGCATTTACTTTCAACTTTCTCCTACTATAAAATTTTCTAAACTCCCTCACCAACTGTCAGAGTTTCTCTTGGATGTCTACCACAAGAGTAGTGTAAGGAAGTGCCAATTCCCTACAAGAAAATCTATTGTACAAATGCATCGTACAGAATATCCATCATTGGCTGAGAATAAATAAAAGTAGCAATCTCACCAAGTAATATACATGCAACTTTGGTAAAGGAAAACTAATGAGAGGAAACTAATGTTTAGAGTACTGCTGTAGACAAAGGGAGAACATTACAAAACCCATATTCATCAGGCAGAGATATAATAAAATACTAAAAGTGAACATTCTATATACCACATCCAACCACTGAGTTGTGGATTTTCCAATGAAAAATGACATGCTTATTTATGTAATAATTTACCAGATAACTAGCCTTTGAACATATTACCTGTTCAGTGAAAATTAAAAACTATTCAACAATGCCAGTCAACAAAAATAACCTGCTTTTATAAATTCTGTTACTCCCATATTGTGGCAGCCTGACTTGTGATAAATTTGACAACTCACCACAAGTTCTGCAGCTTCTTCTTGTAAACACACAATAAGCTTGGAGCTATCTGGACTCCAGGCAAGATAAACAACACCATATGAGTGACCATCTAAGGTGAAACGTCTGGTAACTGTTAAAGACTCCTGTGAAAAAAAATAATTAATCAAAGATATGCTACAAATATATGAAACCCTCTGTATGCATCACACTCAATTATTTCTATAACTACATTTTTTAAGCCTAAACATACAACCTTCTTGCACAGAGACTGGGCTCTGACCTCATGCAAGCTGCAATTGCTGATGTCAGACATATTCCTGAAATCATACAAATGGTGACTAAAAGAGAGGTTGGAAATTAGGGACCCATTTCCATAAAATATTACCCACAATGAAGCTGCATATGGCCTTAGATATTAGTGATGTAAAGACCCTCAGTGAATATTTGAATTCAAGATTTGTAGCTTTCAATAAGTAAACATCATATCAGAGTTAATAAAGATGGTAAATTATATTCTGCACCTAGCGTGCTCAACTGAAGAAACACGTTGACTAATCTGTCATTTCAAACGTGGACCCAACTAACTTCATGAATTAACCTGCCTAAAGAGAATGATCATACCATACTTAAGCGATTTTTCTAAACAGCCAGAATACATGACTGACAAAAGCACCTCCTGATGGCCTCACAATAAGCATGTGAGGCAGCTGCTTACTAAGTATTGCATGGTCTAGCTAGTGGTGTGGGAACACAAGAAGCTAGCTCTTGGGAACAAAAACCAAAGTAATACTTATAGAAAAGGGAAAGTGAAGCAACACTGTGGAGTAAGGCAAGGGGGTCAAGGCTGGAAGGTAGCTTTAGACAGTTCATAAGTCAGACTACTTTCAACCCAACTCTGTCAAATAAGGATGCAGAGCTAGAACCACCCCAAATGTGAGAGTAGTACTCCATACAATGACGAATCAATCCCTTTTATAAATGGAGCAACTGCTCAGAAGAAAAGAATTTTCCACATCTAAACAAGACACCCAGTTTCCTAGAGGCAGACTTAGCTATCCCATAATGTGAGGTTTCCAAGAACGAGTGGATGTTACAGTAATGCTAAGTATGTTCATAGAATGAAGAGGTGGAATTACAGAAACATCAAAAGACAGAAGAGGGTTGTGAGGAGTTTTCAATAAAGATGGGTAGAAATTGGGTCTTGGAGGCATTAAACTTAAGAAGATTTGTACCCCACTCAGATATCCTGTCCAAATCTGAGTTTTTTTGAGAAAGCTGTGTCAAGACGAGATGTAGATCGAGTGAGAGAAGAGGGAGCAGAATTGAGGATGTGGATGAATGCAGCGTTGAGTCATCAGTGCATGAGTGCATTGGTATATCTGTGGAGAGGAAATCAATGAAAAAAGGAGAAAAAGTGTAGGGGATTGCACAAAACCTTGAGGACACCACTATTGATGGAGAAAAGGGAGGAGGCTGATCCATCAACAACCATAGAGATAGATTGGCCAGAAATGAAGCGTGGATATTTCTACATGCCAGTTACAGATGCAAATGAAGTATGGCATCAGTTAATGCTTTTAATCAGTATGGGAACAATCATTCCTTTACATATGGGTTGAAATATTCAAACTTACTGCATTTATGGTTAAGACTCTACCAAGTAATCATATACCATGTGCTTAGGAATAACTGGGTTAAACAAGAAAGTTTTCAATATGATTAAAGCAGTTACAGCAATTTTTTTCTTGTTATGATGTGCATCTTTTTATTCTAATGTTATTAAATGCATCAATCATTTCTTAATAATGAGCTAATACAAGATACAAAAATTCATCTCCAGTCCCATTTGTTTAAAAAAAATATCTAATGGAAAAAATAACTGATATCATGTAGTGGCTAGGACTTGGACTTGACTTTATGTTTGGTGTATAAGGTATAGGAATAAGTCTGTATTATGATACTTTTCAATGTCACCCATGAATGAAAGGTAGTCATTAAATCTATGAAGTGAATTAATGGTAATGAAATGAAAAAATAAGGCCATGCCTTTAAACATATGATCCATTCCCAAACACTTATCCCTCTACTGCACATTCTTTTTGAAGTATTAAAGAAAGCACAACTGTAAATGAATAAGGATATGAATCTTGAGTTTTGCCCTGATCTATATATTTCATTTCTTTAATCTAGCAAGGCAATAAGTGTGTCCTTTGAACTGGGCAGGGTTGAAAACTTCAACCTTGCATGTTTAATTCTCCCAAGGGATGCATGCATTCATTTGAACCATGGTCTATAAATGGGAAAGGAGATGAAGAAAACTAATGAGAGTAAGTATAATTCTATCTATGTATTCCCTTTATTTGGTAATTTCACATGGCTCTTTACTGTTATTTCTCTTTTTACATTTCATATAATGGGTTGTTATGAGGCTGCTACAACTCGATATGACTGCACCACTTCGGACAAAATGTGATGCACTAGGTATTATTCCAATGATACTGATGTCAAGATAGTTTAGGAGTATGCTGTTTATCACTATCAAAAGGCACATAATAAAAAAATGAGGTTTAAGTATTCATTTGAATACCAACTTGGACATTCCTTGGAAATTAGCAAGGAACAGTGCATATAAAAAATGATGCAGAGTCACTCTAAACATGTATCAGCAATTTGAATGAATTTTTGTTTTACATTTCTTCAACTTTACTGCTTGCTTTGCTACAAGTTGGAAGTATCTTAAACTTTATTTGAACTGGCACCAGTTTTCAGAGGTTTGTACTTCTCTGCCATTTTCATTTCATTACTAGAAATGTACAAGAAAGGTTTCACTATAGTACTACAACAGCAATATGTTATTGTGAGTAATATAAAGATGGTAAAACTTTAACCACTGCATTTTCGTAATCAACAGCATGATACCAATATTTCAAGAAAAAGCAGCCAAAATACACTTACAGGATCAACATCCCAGATTATAACAGTGGAGTCCTTAGATCCTGTAGCTAATTTACTTCCATCAGGACTGAAACGAGCTATCCAGACCTCATCACAATGGTCTGAAAGGATCTGGACGGTAGTTCCTGGGAAGGCATTGCGCGAGCAGGAGTGATCCATTAGTAATGACCCTCCTGAGCCGAGAACCTGTCAAAAATTCATATACCTTTGAAGTATGTTTTTCAAATAGGCTGAAGAGTCTACTCTTAACTTACACAAAATCTTATCATTAGAGTAACTGAAAAATTCTACTCAATAAGTACAGTGTTTCAAAGATTCTGTTATACCTCTCAACTACCTGCATACTTGGAGACCAAGGCTCTAAGCACCTGATCCACCCCATTAAGTACATGAGAACACAATTAGCCACATTACATGCATGCATCAAATGCAGCAACATACAAGGATTCATCAGCTAATACTTTATAATCTATCCACATACAGTCTTTAACTCATAACCATTAATATAATGTCCACTCCCAGGTACGGGAAGCATTCCACTTTCTCTAGGTTTTCTTCAATCATAATCATACTTTAACCATTTACATTAATTCAACTTTCTTTTTTCAAACACTCTTCTTAACTCCGACACTAGCTTCTGCAGTTTCTCACTCAAGTGTGACACCACACCACAGCAGTGTCAACAGCAAACAGCAACTGACACTTCCAATGCCACACATGCATGTGCACACACACACACAAACACACACACACACACACACACACACACACACACACACAAAACTTCAAGACCCTAGCCTTCACCTCCCTCATCACTCTAAACATAGATATATTAAATAGCCATAGTGACATTAAATACCTTTGCTGCACATTCAACTTCATCTGGACCATTTAACCTCCTCTCCTCTGACTCGCACACATGCCTTATTTTTGAGACAAACTCTTCACTGCCTCTAATAGCTTTCCCTCCATATCATATATTTGTAACATCTTCTATAAAGCATCTCCATCAACCCTATCATATGCTTTCTCCAAATCATAAATATACAAATCCTCATACAATGATAATACTAACAGTAATAATGATAATGATATTCCCTCAAAGGCCCAGTCCTCTGTTCTTAACACTACCTCGCTAACGTGAGAAATGGCGAATAGTATGAAAGAAAAGAAAGAATAATGATAATGATAATAATGAGTGACATTAAAACAGCTGAAAAACAAGAGTATTGGATTAGTTCTGTGCTGTGTAAAAAAAAATACATTGTAAGTTGCAATATGTAATACTTTCCATATCAATGAGAAGGAAACAGTTCTCAAACTAAATAATTCAAAGATGGGTAAAAAGAGAGATCAAAACTGTTATTTCAAGCAATGAGGCCATCAGTATAAATCAAAATAATTTTCTAAAGTATTCTTTATTTACACCATCCACATTAACACAAATGTCATTACTTTTTTGTGGATACCAAAGAACAGTTGATTTCAAAAATGCATAAAATGAGTTTTCTACATCTTGCTCCTACCATCAAGTTTGAAAAAATGTAGACTCTCAAACACATCATTCTTTAACACATATGCTGCACATTCAGATTCATTCAGATGAATTTTTTCCCTAGTCTGTGATATCCTTTGTGACAATAAGGGTTACCCAGACATTTCTTATGGTGTGACCCACCTCTCTCACACAAATCTTATGTTACTTTCCTTTACTCTGAAATTCTCCATGAATATACATAGATATTGGCAGCTTAGTGTCATGAAAACTGATTACTGGTAACATCTTTTTTTCAAAAAATTAGTCACATATCCCCTGAGTGTAATAAAAGGTGACTAGGTGTGGGAGTAGAGGGTTGGAAATTCTCCCCTCCTGTATTTCTTTCCAAAAGGAGGAACTGATGAAAGAGTCAAATGAGAATCTTTATTTCTCTAAGGCTTAGTCATTTGTTTTGGATGCTACCTCACCCATAAAGGAAATAGTGAACAAGTATGAAAAAAAGTCAAGTTAATTTGAAAAGCTACCAGAAAAGCGAAATAAGGACTTTAATATTTCATCAGGTAATCAGTCACTTAGAAGCATTCCCTGAAATCTACCAGCATTGTGAAAAGATTTAACATGTTGGACCTTATCCTCTAAAATTAACTTGGTACACACTGCTTTTCTTTCAAATCTAGAAGGCTGACCAAATCTCATAAATTCATAAAAAAGAGCATGCAGGGTGCTCTCCATAAAGTGCACCCTGCATGCAGTGTACAGCAAATCATGCTGCCAACAGCATATAACATGGATGAGAAAGCAACTATTTTGACTGATCAAAGTAACATAATACTAAAACATGATCTGATTCATCATTCTTTGGTCCTCTTATTCTCCAATTTTCATGCAGATTTCTTGTCTGATGGCATCAATTAATTGTAAATATATATCCATTATTGTATTTTGATTTTTCATTTCTTAATCATATCTTGAATAAATGCCCAAGGAAAAATCTCACACTCAGCTGAACTTTTTCACTTCACCATGCATCCTTGCATACCAAATACAATGGTCTTGGTAGTTCAAAGAAATATGTTAACTGAAATTGCCAGAAATCATAATCACTAAGTAGGATACAGAGGAACGGTTATGGTGAACAACCATAAGATATTATATGGAATGAAAGATTTTCAATATATAGAAGGTTAAGCTATGGAATGTACAGAAGCAAACTGAATTTTGAAGGGGAAACAAAAGCCAGAAAAAGACAAGAAATATGCATCTAACAATGCAAGTGACAGGCAATAAGCAAAACAATGAAAGAAGAAACTTCACAAGTTAACCTGATTTATTCAAAGAAATGGCTTAGAGTTTCAACATGATGAACTAAACTGGATGTTACTGTAAAAGAGCAATTGCACATTATTCTCACCCAGCACAACTAAACACATTCTCCTTTTGCTTACACTCCCTGCAGCCATACATATCAAGTGTCTGGAGTCATTCCAGTAAATTTACAGGGAAAAGAGATGAGAGAGGATATGTGTGCAATAATGGAGAATGCATGAGTGTGCAATAGTAGGAGTTTAGATTATATATCACCATTATTTCTTCTTATTACCAGGTAAAATCTAATCAAATGTGCTGCAGTGCCCATAATTCCATATCTGTCTAATTTCAATGAATATTCTCTATAAGATGTAATAAGTATGTAAATTCATTTCTGAATTTTGATGTGGATGACATTAACATTCCTTTCTAATGAAAATGTAGTGTAATTTGTTTTCAAATTTTTGTGCCCATATTTCATTCATCTTACATTTATTGTCCTGGATTTTTTTGCGTCCCATTTAACAAAGAAATTAGCTGAAACCTTGCAGAGCACAATATGTGACACACACACACACACACACTGTATATGAAGAAAGCACTACTCACAATAATCATCACAACTGCCATATTCTTTAAATAAAGACTTACCTGTCTGCCTTTCAAACTTATCTGTTAAGAAAAGCTATCCATGTTTGTGTCCATTATCACTGAACCTACTCCCATTTCCATGTGGTGAATCAAATATAAACATACATGCACCTTTTGTAGGAATTAATTTAACAGTACTGGGGTCCCCATCCCACATCTTACAAGCTAGCAAATTGTTGGGATACCCAGTTTCCTACGGTAAGCTTTTTTTCTTTTTATTGATTCCAATACCAACTAAGTAACTTTTTTATTGATTCCAATACCAACTAAGTAACAGTAATTACTCTCAGGACATGGCAAGTTAATAAACATAACCAAAATTCTGGTAAATACATAAAAACAGAAAAGTGATGAATGATTTTACTCATTTCTAACCAGTTTATGTGATTTAACAAAGTTGTTAGATAAAACTAAACTTTATGACATATAACAACAAATGCACCTATGCAAGATTGAACTCCACATTCAAACATGCACCAGTCTTTACCCTAGAGACCATCCATGCAAAATATCTAACTGATACAACTAACATTTACACAGAAAATAACAAAATATCTAAGGCAGAAATGTTCACATGGTGAGAAGTCTGGATGAGGGAGTTGGCTTCAATCTGAACTCTATATCATTGAAGTGCACTATAGTATATCATGTTTTGATCATTAACACAATTCAGTAAAGTTAATTTACAGAAATTCAAGTTTGGGATGCAAGAGCAACCTAACATACAAATTAATGACTCAGTTCCATTTTGTCCTTACCGAAGAAAACTGAAATGGATAACCTCAGTGAGAATAACAAACATCTAATATGGACAACTGAGTGATTAGAAATTTACAACCAGGCAAGTTTTCAAACCTGTATACAAGAGTTACATAGCAAATTATAGTGCTAAAGTTTGAGGAGTTCACATCCAAGCCATAAGGCTAAGAAATTTGGCCCCATCTCAGGCCTTAAGGTCGTAATCAGTGATATCCAAAATCTCATCAAATTTATCTAAATCCAACACAAGGGAGCACTGCTGCTAACAGGAAACTAATTTGGGACATACATGTGGATTAAATCCTATGCATAATTTGGCTCCATTTCCTATGTTCGGGACTGACAAGTTTATCACTCACACCAAGTCTGGACAAAATCCTTAACTGATCAAAAGACTATAGTCTGCGATATGTATAAAGACCTATATATGAATATAATTGGGCACCATCTCCATAAATACAGCAACGAGCCTAAAGATAACTTACACAAAATTTCAGACCTTCATAACTAAAAATGAAGTTTAGCAGGCATGTACTGAATATGCAGCCACATAGATGCACAAATCGGCCTTTTACAAACACTCATTCTTATCCTTGGGATCATTCATGCAAAAGTACAGAGTAGTATCCAATACTTATAAAGAAAACATGCAACATAATCTCTATAAACAGGAAGTAAACACAAAGACTCATTTGTGGAAAGTATGATGACTATATTCCATAAAAAATATGAAATACATATGCCTAAATTATGCCTAAATTACTAATTTCATCAAACTGGCCCATAAAAAAATCTTCATTCAAATGAAACAAGTGCAGTATGTAAAAGGGGGTTTAATTTTGAAATATTAATCAGTTGGTAAAACTAATTATTCAAACCAACTCATTTAACTGTAATCTAAGATATGGGCTTCTACATCAGTATCCTATCGTGTTTTCTACATGACTCAGCTCGTTACAAAATCTGCTTTGTTCTAGGATGGAGTTGTACAACCTAAAGACAAAAATGCAGGAAATTCTGCTCTGTTTTACATAATTTTAGGTTGAATGAAAAGCCATTTTCTCTTTAACTATCATTTCTGTGGTTCCAGTTTCACTTAGGTTCAGAGAAACAAATCACAAGTGACTACACCAAACCCTCAATTCACCAGTGGGTTTCATTCCTGAAAAACCATTCTTAAATTTAAATTTTGTGCCTCAATACCTGTTTCTCTAATGACTTCCAACATAAACAAGGAGAGAATCTTCACCAATATGTACGAATATCAAGGAAACCCATTTAAAGATTAATTTTACATAAAGGGAAACAAAAATACTGTCCATTGTAATTGTTAATAAATGAACATATATAATGTTCAGCAATGTACAAAATTACAATGTAAAGCACTTCATCCACTATCATACCACATTAACACATTCAGTTTCACGTCAAAAATTACAGTATTTCTTTGGTTTTTCTTATCACTGGCACAACTACTATATGGAGGATGCTTCTTACTCATCTTATGAGGAATATGATAGTTATGACTAAGAAAATCTTTAAAAAATCTATCAATTGTTTTTGCAA
>JAUUDZ010432462.1:0-13603 GCA_032361705.1 Panulirus versicolor
TTATGAGGTCTTGATTCATCATCTGGTTAAACAGGAAGTAATGTTGCCAGTGAAGCAAGGCGGAGCCACACACGACCCAGCTGATCGGGTGATGTATGTGAGGGAGGGCACGGGAACATCTGTCTGTTTGTGTTCATAGCAAATGAAGTTGCCCAACCAGATAAACGTGTGGTTAGATTCGTTCCACTTGACTGGGGTGTCTATATCTAAAACCCAAGTGATCTGCCACAAAGATCTGTTAAGAAAATGTACACAGTCCTAAACACACACACACACACACACACACAGTGAAAGATGGACTGTTCATGTGAGAGGTCCAGCATGAACAACATGACGCCTTCTGTCATCACTGGTGCTTTTCATACAGTAGGTTTGTGGCTCCGTCCGCTTATTCTCTAACTGCCTCATACAACTCCTGGGGCTCTTTACGACACCCTTTAGTCCCTAAAGACATGTTAGAGGCTGCTTAGAGCAGGAGATGAACCCGTGGCAGTCAGAGAAATCCCCGTTAGCCTCACATACCCATTAGCGAGGTAACAGGTAGAAGACGAAGGGTCGCTTGGGAACCATAAAACAACGATGTTCAACGAGGTTAGGGAGGACATAGGCCTTCCCACTACACGTGTATGTTACACAGCATATATGGGTCAGACACTGTGTGTGTGTGTGTGTGTGTGTGTGTGTGTGTGTGTGTCACAGTCCATCAAAATAATAATCATCAGTGTCTCTAATCTTACTGTCTACCTCGGATCACAATGCATCACGGATTATAAGATTAATGGGACCCACTAAGGACAGACAGCAAGAGAATCAAACTTATATCACACATAATGAAGAAGACGCACCTTATCCAACAACTCATTACATTTCCTGCAATGTATCGTTCATGATACTGCTGAAAAAAAAAATCTTTATGACAACAACCTAGGAGAAAGCTAATGACTTCTAACCGATAGAAATGTCTTACGTGACAAATGATACTCGTAAACCTCGGCTATCAGTTCAAAAGCCATTACTCGCCTGTGTATGACAAGAAAGGATCGAACCAGTTTTCAAAGGGATTCCTATTATAATATGCCTTCGTCTACTGTACAAGAAATATAACCAGACACACCAGTAATCAGGTCATACGCAGTTGTCTGTAGAAGCGCTAACTTTACTTGATCATTTATCATCTCAAGGGCCGAGTCCTTCGCAATGATAAAGCATGAGTGGGCAATACTTATAAACGACACTATACTGCATTAAGGAACACCTTTACCTATACACCTGGTACTTTACTAACGATAATCATCTAGCAAACTATATGGACGATCTTGTGTGTGTCACGCAGCTGTCACAATGTTCGGCAGACCGTGTGTCGCATTCCTGGTTTGTCTAAGTTCAGATTGAACTCTGATTACAACAGAGTTATAACACTTGTTGACCTTCACATGCGCCTCTCGGCTGCCTGACCATCCCACACGCGCTCTGTCACTCTCCACGATTGCGATGATCAACCCTCAGTTACTGAGCCAGACCAGACCACCTCCTGAAGTAACTCCACGGCAGCAACCCAAGGCTGAGACAATTAAAAGTAACACTAAGATTCTGACGCATTATGACAAAAGATTCAAGTCGTGCAACACGACATCTATCTTTTAGGAAGACAGGATGAAACCTTAGTGCACTGAGGGGCAGCACTAGGGCAGCATGGGCTTAAGCTGGTGTTTATGGTGGTATTTAACGTAGCCCCAGTACCCTGGGTGGCGGGTTATAGGCTGGCGAGACTCCCAGGGCCGGTGATAAGGCCCGGCCGCCTGCCAAGTGTACGATACTAGTACAGCAGCGAGACAGAACCCCAACCCTAGCCCAATTCTCCACCATAATCCTACTTCGTGAGCGATCTGGAACGAGATTTCAGGGGTCACTTGGACGCTGGTTTATTCATGCTCCCTCCAGTTCAGACACATATATCCTTTTAGTCAGTCTATCTTCAATCATCTTCTCTCCATGTTCAAAACACTGTAGTACATCCAAAACATTTCAGCATGCCCTGTTCTGCTCTCTCAGTTTATACTCAGCCTACCGCCACACCTCGCTCTTACACTAACAGCCTTCCTCAAACCGCATATCTATCTCAAGCATTTCATTTTCAACATTGGCACCCTCTTCTTTTTCCTTTAACACCGTTTCATCAAACTGGATCCGTGTTTTGTCCTTCAGATCTCATACAGTCGCTTCGCAAATTTTCCAGGCGACAGTTCGTGCAGTACCTGATGATATGTGTCGAACTCAAATCTGGATTATCCTTCCGAGCGACATCAAGGCAAATGGGGTTAGCAGACGCGGTAAATTTCACTCCCTGTGTGAGAGGAGCTGCCACTTGGATTTCCACCAGGTTATCAGACCAGTTGTGTCAGATAATCACAAGCCACATTTCCATTAGACTGTGAAGGTTCAGGAGACGGGTGTTGTGAGAACAGTGGCAGGCAGATGGCACTGCACCTCCTCCTAACATGTTGATAATATCATCGTATTTCAAAAGTGAACCTAACATGTGCCTATCTATTTTTGACTCTATGATGTGTATATGCATGTATGTGCGAATAAATGTATATGTATAGATGTATATTTGCATGTATGAACGAATAATGTGTGTGTGTGTGTGTGTGTGTGTGTGTGTGTGTGTGTGTGTGTGTGTGTGGTAAAACCTTCAGTACAGGTTCATAAGACCTAAACCTATCCTTCCTTATGGCTGACAGATAAGATTAAACACCATGGCTGTGCAGAAGAATGATGAAAACAGCTCACCAAGAAACTAATATGAACAAAAGAGAAGCTATTATGACCAAAAATTTAGCGGAAGTTTTGGTGCAACCATGAATTGCGATCCGTTCCAATACATCATTCATCGAGAGAGAGAGAGAGAGAGAGAGAGAGAGAGAGAGAGAGAGAGAGAGATAATTTAGAACAGTGCGCCCAACATGATGTTCTCGGTCGTACACACAACTATCATGAACTTTGATGCTACAGCTCAAAGAGTTTTGGAGACAAACATCCTTGACAAGTCCTTAACTTGTTAAGACTGACTGTCTGTTAGTCTCTTAACTTTGTTCAGTTATCAATCTAAATCTTAGAATGAAAAAGAAAATACATTATTCTATTCGGAAGCCACACACACACACACACACACACACACGACGACTGGATAGCATGGCTACCTACAACATTAAATCTCTTCAGGCAGAGGGCAGGGTATCCCTGCCGCTCCTTTGGCTGTAACACATTACCAGGCGACACAGAAGACGGCGGAAAGGCAGGAGGTCCTTTGATTAGGTTATTGAGCCAGGAGGAGTTTCCTATTTCCCTGCCAGACGATACAAAACCAACTCTATTATGCATTTTCCTCCTAGGTAATGCAGGACCCACTCTATTATACATTACCATCCCAGATAATACAAGACCAACTCTATTATAAATCATCATCCCATATGATGCAAGACGAATTCTAATACACATATTTCCTAAAAAAATGTTGATGTCAGTGAGAATCATATGTAAAATAACAATAATTACTTGCGTCACCGAACCTGTCTGTCTTGAGAATAGTAATGCTAACTTGGGTAACACTGGAATTACGTTCAAGTGAACACAGGAAATCGTGTTCACTGTAACATGACACCATTTCTGGTTCAAGAAGGCCAACAACATCTGGAACCTTCCATAATAACTGAAAAGCAATTATGTAAATTGTTGGAAACTGTATACCAAAGTTACTGACGGTATTTCTAAAATGAGAAGAAATAAGGTGTTATGACATCTGCATATCTTGTTTTCATAAATATTAGATCAGATTCAGTTAAATGAGTTCTACACGTTATACGTAATGAAACAATATGGTATTTAGACGTTTGTTTTTTGAACTCGGATCTCTCACTTTGCCTGTCTCATTTACACAGTAACTGTTATCGTCAAGGGACAGAAATGCACAAGTTGACTACATTATCTCATTCACTTGAAACCCAGATGTACCATTACTGTACGCTGTGCATTTCCTCTTGGGGGGAAATCATCTTCCCCAGCCAGGAAATCCAGCCGAGAGACAAAATATATTTTCCACGGAGAATCTGGTCTATATTTCCAATGCACGTGACAAACGAAAAGACAAAAACCAATGGTACCAATAATGAACGTCGTACATCAATACATCAATTTTCACAAAACCAAACTCGAATTTTTCCCCCCAAGTGCTAAAAAATGTTACATTAGGAGGCGTGAATAACGGTCCAAATGTACGAACCAAGCCGCCATCACACTGGTGTTGATCCCATGGTGGAGGGGAGAGACGCAGAGGGGTCATGGTGGGTGATGTGAGGCAAGGGAAGTCTGGCCAGCTGAGGGGAGAGGCAGGCACGACGGGTGGGTGGTGCGGGGAGAGGCTCCACCCTCTCTACACTAGGCCCCTGACAACAGACACGGGAACACGTCCCTCACCAGCCATCTTTCCCGTTGTTTCTCCCGCTTCCACTTCCATCTCAAGTGTTCCTTCTATGTTGATTAGGTGGACGACAACACCCGCCTAGTTTCCACCGTCCTCGGCCACCTCTAACCACGACACTCCACCGTGCACTGCCCATCTCTCCTTATAGCTGTTGTCTCCCACCTACTGTGCACCGCCCACCTGCCCCTAGAGTTATGGCCCACCGTGCACTGCCCACCACTGGTGTTGATGGTTCAGCATTCACGGGCAGCTGGCCCCACCTCCCGCCCAGCCAAAGACATCTCCCGCGTTAGTCCAAACACGATGGGAAAGTGACAGTCTTCCCCCTGGTGGCGTGAGAAACTTGTAATAACAGTTATGGTCGGGAAACACCAGTTTAAACAGAGTTAAGGCTCCTTAATGTCGTCTCCAGGAGGAAACTGGTCCTAAAACGAGCAAGCATAAACACACTTTTAATTGTCATGGAGCACCAGACGGTCCGTGAGCTCGTCTGACAAGTCCTCCTGGATAAACAAATGTAACTTTCGTGATGGTGTGGTAGTTAGGAAGGTGGTGATGGTGCCCGATGAAGGTGTGGTAGTTAGGAAGGTGATGGTGGTGTGTGGCGCCTGCTTAGTGGTTACCCCAGGCTGTGGTACCAACGGATACACGTGTCTATACACACACGCTCTGTTTGTAAACAGAAACAAACACGTGCGCTACATGTGCCCACTATTTACAATTTACAGTTCCATGTATTACATCAATGATTATAACTCATGTAGCGTGTATACTTACATAACAAACACATAAGATGTACATATGAATACATATTTATTCACGTATAATTACCTAAGGACCAATATCTATGAGAGAGTCCTGGTGTTACCCAGCACCACTTTCTCGGGGTTCCTACAACCCAAGGATGCGATATTTCCAGTAGCAAGGATATATGGACTCCTTTGGAGTGAAAGGTTCTCTGAGGAGAATGTATTTCCAGGGATAAAAGTCTCGCCAAAGAACTCACTCAAGAGGAATCTACATTTCCCCGCTACTAGAAGTAGCGCAGCCTTAGGCACATACACATACACTTCCATTTACACACGAATAAACACGAGGTCAAAATATCATTCGGAATTTCACACTAACCGCGGCCCCCACCACCAACACAACAACATTTGAGGACCTAACGAAGCTATAAAGGGAGAGGCATGCAAGAGAAAGACCGGGAGTTGGAAAGCAGTTTAGCGGTAATGAGAAGTTATACCCCAAGGAATTGGGAGGAATGGGGAGCATACCAGATAACAAGGCTCAAAGATGTCCAGGACGAAATGGGAAGGATGCAATGCTGAAACGATCTTGGCAGGAGAAATGAACGATCAGGGTGTGATGTTGGTCAGGGGAATGGTTGGTGAGGGTGGGACCTGGGTCATGGGAATGGTTGGTGAGGATGGGACCTGGGTCAGGGGAATGGTTGGTGAGGGTGGGACCTGGGTCGGGTGAATGGTTGGTGAGGGTGGGACCTGGGTCGGGTGAATGGTTGGTGAGGGTGGGACCTGGGTCGAGGAATGGTTGGTGAGGGTGGAACGAATCTTCAGTGGTGTCCTACCCACCCTGCGAGCGGCTGCACCACAAAGTGCACATAAGGTTCAGGGTCGGGCCTCAGTGACACAAGTACATTACAAGTGACAACGTGAGGACAGTGTTAACAAGGACTGGGTTGAACTGAATGAATTATTCAGCAGTTCACATGGTAGGGGGGAACTGCTAACAAAAACCGAACGACAATAACTGGATATTCTATTAAGATGTATAACAAGTGAACTAAGTCAGGATTACTATTCGTTTGGGTCGGTGATCCACATGGCTCATGATGTGAGGGCTGGATAATGGGAAGGGAGGATGATGGGAGGGCCAGACGACGGAAGGGCTGGATGAAGGGGGTGAGAGCATGGTAATGAGGAGGAACGACTTAATATAAGGCTCATCGTACACGAGGCTGATGGTGTCCCTCTACACCACCGAGTTGCTCACATAAAGAAGGATCGAAAAGCTTTTTCACGTCTCAAGCAAATGAAAAGCCAATATCTACCGTGTAGCAAAATTCTTTAGCTGGAGGTTCCTATCACGAGAGACTCAGGAGATAAGGAAAAGAACTCGACCGACATCGATAACCAAGACTCGTGTCTTCAAAATAATTTCCTTTTATTGTTGAGGCGGTACGGGCCACTAAGGCCCTAATCAAGGTAATCTGTTTATATCTTTATATATATATATATATATATATATATATATATATATATATATATATAGCTACACAGCCTCAAGCTAAGAGTTAGGACAAGATAGGATCCCCAGAAGCGAGTTCTTCGCTGAAACTACCACCTTATGGTCAGCTGACGATGACACAGGCTCGCCCGAGGTGACATTTCACTCGTGGTGTAACCTGAAGCAGGCGGAGTTCGGTAACACCTCTCTGAGAGACAGATGGAGAACGAAACCGAGAGAATTTCAGTCCTATTTAAGGAAAAATGGATATATTAGTAAAACTGATAACGATCCATAATACATACAAAAGTTATCCTTTTTCCAAATGGATGAAAGAGACGTGACTTTCCCAATTTCGTTCAGGTTTGTATGAAAGTTTCATATTTCATGTTCCTCGTAAATGTTCCCGAGAGGATGACCCCAGAGTCTAGACGCCATGGGAGTTAGTCGCCCCAGGAACTAGTGCCAAGGGAAAGGCCTTAGATAAAGCAAGATTATTCCACCAGAACTGATGAAATCTCGAGAGAATTTGGCATTTCTCTCACCCTGATGATCATCCTGGATCACGCGGCTGTGTTCAAGATGTCTGCAAGACGAGACTCCTAGAACCTTGGTTCCCTGGATCCAAGACACGAGGTGTGGGGGATCTGCGGCCCTGATCCAGTCTCCTCGCCCCTGCTCGTGCTGTAGCAGCGGATGGCAGGCAGATGGACTCACTATTTTCACCATCAGAGCAACTTACGAGCCCACGTGACGATGACATCTGGCGTTACCGAACATAAAGAAGTACCGCGGCTGCCCTCGGACAGTAAGGTCGCAGTAGACACCATTTTCCCCAGGAACCACGAGGACCTACGACTGACTGAAACTAAGAGGAAAAAAAATGCAATATTGTGCCAGCCTGTCGTAGAAGCCAAGGCGGACCATTGCAGATGCAGACTAACATTGGCCAGACACGTTCCTCTGCTCCTCGACATTTCCTGCACACGAGACGTTGTTATTCCAGAATGTGGTAGCTTCATGTAGTTGAATCACGCCACCTGAAATCCTACCTTGGCTCCCAGGTATTATCATTTGCTTCAGCTTCTAACGTTAACCTTACCCTCGCGGCCGTGCAGCATGGTTGACTTGTGCCGATAACCCCGGCAAATTTATCGTGCCCCCCCACCCTCCGTGTTCATCCAATGAACATGGGGTGCACGATAAATTTGCCGGGGTTACCAGTACATATCAGTCGTCCTGCACAGGTGTTCCTGGACCAGCTGTTAGGATCTCAAAACTGACGGCGAGAGTTCCAGAGGAAAGATAAAAACGACGGTACCGTGGAGTGTTAAGTGGGTGGAGCGGAGCGCTAGGCATTGTTGATGTGGTCTTGATCCAAGTAGTGACATAGCTGACGGTGGGGTTGCAAGCTCTAGTGAAGAAAACAACGATTCTTCCCAGGTTGAAGTACAGAACTAAGAGCTAGATCATCACGCTTGTGTAGCAACAAATTTAATCATCAACTTGGAAGTGTCACACTGATAACTTTTGAGTATCACACTGATTGTACGCAAATTGATATATCTTTTTATATTCTGATCAAACAATATTTTTATGATACGAGAACAAAATGGTCATACGTTTTATATCTTCACTGCTTTCACACACCGATGGTCATTTAGAAAAAGGTCACTCCACACACAATACTAGAAAGGCATCATTCATACAACGACACAATTTCGACTACTTTAGAGTAGTGAAGGAAAGCAATGGGACCCCAGGCTGGTACCTGGGTGCATCGGGCAAGGATTCAGTGGGATCTTCACCTGGTGAATTACTGCCATCATCATCGTTCGAAGTAGGTCTTTTATCTTCTGTCTCCCCGTCTCCCAGTCTGAGCTATAACGCAACGTCTTACGCACTGTGTCGATATCATACCCAAGAATTCAATAAGCAAAGTTACTACAGAGCTAACCCTCATTTCCTTCTCTTTTACA
Source organism: Panulirus versicolor (assembly GCA_032361705.1). Taxonomy (NCBI): domain Eukaryota; kingdom Metazoa; phylum Arthropoda; class Malacostraca; order Decapoda; family Palinuridae; genus Panulirus; species Panulirus versicolor. The sequence continues at coordinate 8,710 of JAUUDZ010432462.1, forward strand.
CACACACACACACACACACTCACACACACATAAACACATGTGTTCTGCGTGGGCTCAGCTTACACTGATTCGATCTCAAATGGTTTATTTCTTCACCTCAAAACTTTGTTTCGCACCGAGATCATTTTTTCTTCTTAATCGTTCCCAGGTCAAGTGGTCCGCCTGATGTTCAAGTCTCGCCATGGGAGTAGTCTTCCTCGGTCATGCACTCTGTTCACAAACTTGGTGTAAGTTATCATGTTTGTTCACCCACGCACTGTACTCTGCTCAGAAAATGGCACCCCGGACACGTCCTTCCAGCACTACAACGCAGAGAAATGGTAAAAAAAAAAAAAAAGAGTTTAATGCGAGTTCAAAGTAGGTGTGGGAAGTGTGCCCCTTCGTCTGGCCGAGTTTACAACCAAACCTAAGTCAAGTATGTGTCTGGTCAAGAGGGAGGTCGACAAGATTAAGGCGCACTGACTCAATCATTCTCCAAAAGTTGCCAAGATAACGTCCAGGAGGAGGAAGCTGACGTTCAGAACAGGTTGGACTTATGGCTGGAAGACAAGAACTAACAACGTATAGGAATCAGCTCTGTCGACATCTGGGCGGAAGTTCTGAAGCTGTTCAGGTACCGGCAGGAACCAGAGTGGGACCCGTCTAATCCCAAGCCTTTTCCGCCCAGCTAGGGATGCTCTGCCCAACGACGAAAAACACCAGAGGTAAAACAAGAGAGTATCTAATATACCTAAGCACTTCCCTGGATCATTTATGAGTATCATCTATACGTAAACTTCACAGATGTAATGGACCTACAAAAGGAAGGGAACTTGAAACAAACATGTATATTTATGATACGAGTGAAACAGTATACACACACTGATATGTATTAATTTCATGATAGCATTTTCATCGAGAGAATCACCACGACTTTGGCGCTATAAAGATCGGGACGAACATCACTCACAAGATGTCACTTATCAGGAAAGTTCATGTTGGTAAATCCCAACCACATTCAGCGGTTCCCCTGCGACCTGCTTATCCTTCTTAACCCGGACGACAGCTGCTTCCGCCCATTTCCCAAGCCCCCTCGCCCACCCTTGCCACACCCCTGTCCGCCTCCCAAACCAACCCTGCCCGTGTCCGCCTCCTACATCAACACTACCCACATCAACACCTCTCAAAATCCACCAAACTGCCTTGTTCAAATACCAACCACGCACGTCGGCTGCCACATTCACCAACGGATTTTTCACCCTCATCCGTGCACTATCCACACCACGTCCCAACCTCACCCATACCCCATCCCACCCTCATCCACGTCCTATTTCACCCTCACTTACACGCTGTTGCATCCACATCCATGTCCCATTCCACCCTCATCCATGCAGCAACCCACACTGCTTCGCTCCCGTCTCTCCTCCATCCCTCACTATCCTTTACAATCCTTATCTACAATCTGTCCTCTAGTCCCTATCCCACCAGCTACCCCATCCACCCACGTCCCCAACAACCCAGTTTCCAGTTCTTGCCCCTCCTTACCAAATCGGCTTCCTGGTCCTTTCCCACAGCCACCGTTCGTCTCGGACTTCCATCCATTCACGTCACTAAAGTATCCTGTCCCACCCCCGTTCATCTCTTTCCCGTCCACGACTTCCACCCCGCCCACCATGTCTCCACTTTTGCCCAGGTCACGCCATTACAGCTCGTCCCGTCCTCGCTTCCTGTCCATCTACACCTCTACCCCGTCTCAAAACACCCACCCTATCTCCAACCCGTCTCCACCTCCACCCCAGCTCTGCTCCGTCTCCACCTCCACTCCAACTCTGACCCGTTTCCATCTCCGTCCCGTCCCCAGCCTGCGCCATCCGCACCCAGTCTTGCAAGTCTCCGCGCCAGTAACCCTTCTCGACCGTCGCCATCCCCATTTTCCCCTTCAGTGCCAGCGGCGGATCTTTCCAAGATGTTCAACCCTTTATAGTTTTTGTGCGTCTTGCCTCCCACTAGACCGAATTTACGTAACTGAATTTTCTACGTTCCCCTCTACAATTTACATACACAAAAAAACTTTCTCTTGCCTCCAGAACTTATCAACTTATTAAGTTAATTTTTATCTATCAAGGGATCCAAGGAGTTCTGGGTACCTTACTTAATGATGCAACATCAAAAGCATCCATTTCTCAGTAGGCGTAATGCTTCCACACAGACACCTGTCGTTTCTCACGTCAATAATTTCCTCCTCTCTATCAACCCCTAATATCCAGCTCCCTCACCACAGCCCCAACCCCACCATCCATCTCTCCCTCCATATCCACATCCACATAACCACCTCCCCGACCAAGCCCCACTCCCGCCACCCACTTCCCCCGACCAAGCTCCATGTTCCACATGCTCCAGTTGTCATCTTCCTCAGCGTCCTCAGAGCCTGACACCGTAAATCCCTGTCATCCAACATTACACATCCTGTCATTTCGTCTCCTGAGGCTCCCTCTAGTAACCGTCCGCCTCTGTGCACAAATAGTCCTTACACTTCGTGTTTCTCTCCCACGTAAGGCCATTCTGTCTAACTCTATCTCTTCTTCTCTCTCTCCTTCCTCCACTCCCTCTTCTCCCACACCACTTCCTTTTCTCTTTCCTTCGTGCACCTCCATCTCCTCCCGTCTTCCTCTCGCACAAGAGGCCAGGCTCGAGCACCACGTTGTGTCAGCCGTGATAAGGACGGAGGATGCAATCCTTGTCAGTCTTGCACCGGACACACATTCATCCTTGGTGGGGTCGATTCGCATTTCATTCCACCTTTCCTTCTCTTTTTCCCTTGTCTTCATCTGTTCCTCCTGCCAACTTTAATCTTTCTTTAGCTAATGAAAAAACAGACACCACCTCATTACAGCCAAGTGTCCTGCCAAGTCCGGTCGTACTGTTTTCTGTGGCAAGGAAGAAGATATGAAGAACAACAGATTCTTTTTTCCTTTCTTCATCTGTCACAATCCGCTTACACCCGGACCGATCTACCTGAGCCAGACCCATATACGTAAACACAGTAGAATTATATTTTGTATCATTCCAGTGACAAGAGATTCTGTTCTTATATATTTGGCTCTTCGAGTATACTCAGGTCAAATTTCATTTCCAGCGACAGAACTCTACGCACGTTAATACCATCACTGTACAACATGGCAGGAGCCGGAGACACCTCAATACGCTCACAATTTTCAGAACTCTTGGCTCTCTTTTCATCTTCTGTCAAGAGGTCTTCTCTTTCAACACAACTTTTATATCCTGTGTGGTGCTCATTCATTCTCTGATTTCTACATCCTTCCTTGTTGTTACTTTCTACTTTCACTTCCAATTATCACTTACTCTTATTCATCATTTATGGTATATTTACAAATCATATCGTTATACCATTTTTTCAATTCGTTCCTGTTTCTTGGTAGGTATTTCCTTGGTGATATTCTCATGTTTGTTGCAATCTACATTTATTTTCTCTTTATTTGCTTTACTTTTTAATTCTATATCTGTATTTTGCCTCTTTTTTTTTCTCTCTCTTATCCTCATTTGAACTGGCCTTGCAGGACTTATCAGATCTCTCCCTCTTCCCTATGCTACGGTCTATTTTTTCCGATATTTTGTTAATCTTCCTCCATATTGTCATATCTTTCCCATTTGGCGCTTCACTTTTCACATAAATCTTTTTCCTCGTTCCATTCCTTTATTCCTTTTTTATTTTCCACTGTGACACTCTACCACTTTCATTCCTTTGTAGATCTTCAGCTACATTCAGTGATCCACTACAAACACCATTCCCAATATATACATGCCAGTACCGACGACGGAGTTGGGGCAGATCTGTGCTGCCAGGCGCACGATACCCTCACGCCGGCCCATATATCATGTATACCCCAATGCGGGACTTCTCAAAAAATAAAGAGTACATATATCCTTTTATATTTTCCATACCATATGAAATATTCATTTCTGTGTTCTGTAACACACAATGCATGGTAGAAGATCTGTACTCAAGTTTGTAACGAGGCTGAAAAATGATCATTTTTTTTCAGACGATTCCAGGCCGTCGTCTGTGCCAGCCGCACGATGCATCCCTCACCATATGAAACAATATGTATGCACTCATTTACTACACCGATGTTATAGTTTCCGTACACTCACACGAATGTGTAATTTCTCAACATAACAATGCTACTCCTCCACCTGCAAATAAGTCCGGTAATTACCATAAATGTACAATCGCCCGAAAAAAAGTATTGGCTCCCAGGCCTTCAAGTTTCTGATCATCTCCAACTAGCAAACCGACACTGAAGCTCGATTTCGCTACCCCATGACTCCGGCCAGATCAGTGAGGCAATTATCAATATTACCGCTACAATGGTTCTCCACGACGGCCGTGATGATCAGTGAAGCAACGATCAACATCACTACAATGGATCTGCACTACAGCCTTGAGGGGACCAGAAAGTTTGGCTCACGATTATCCTTCTTACCTTTGCTCTGCGCATCTGTTTTGCCCCAGGCCTCTCTCCCGTCCCGTCCATCGGCCAACTTCAACTTGATCGATCTGGAAAATCAACACATTATAACTTTAATATGACGACAACGTCAGTAATAATGAGAGTGAAGTCAACTTTCTTTTTTTGTAACTCGGTTTCCATACTAAAGTTAACACCAGTTTGTGTAAATAAGTCAGAAACTTACAACAGTCCTGACCAAATTAGCGCCTAAGATATTCATTCTGTGGAGAATACTGAACAAACAAACACCTAATTGGTACATGATGCAGCTGGGAACACTATGCATGATTTAACAATCTATCCAAGCAGTACCCTTCCAGAGAGAGAGAGAGAGAGAGAGAGAGAGAGAGAGAGAGAGAGAGAATAGTTGAATGAGTGTATTT
>JAUUDZ010432473.1:0-13602 GCA_032361705.1 Panulirus versicolor
TCATTCTCTCCATGTGACCAAACCATTTCAAAACACCCTCTTCTGCTCTCTTAACCACACTCTTTTTATTACCACACCACTCTCTTACCCTATTATTCCTTACTCGATCAAAAAGCCATGTTAAAAAGCCATGATGACCTCAACTCTCTACTTTTACACATGCATTTCCACCTCTATAGACAGCTTTCACACTATCCATTAGTGGTTCCCCTAACCCATATATTCATCACACTTCCCGTAAAATATTCCACTTGACTCTTTCATACACACTCTCCAGATTCATGAAAATTGCAAACAAATTCCCTTGCTCCTCACTTATTCTGCATTTACCTTTTTAATGTAGGGAACAGCAAAGGAATGTATGAAAAAAAGTGATAACTCTGTGAGTGTAGGACATTGATAAAATATATTTATATGCAGGATTGTATATTGCATTTGCACTTTGTAGTATGTTAAACAAAACTGATACAGTTTATCACATGGGTTCCCAGAATAAACATATTTACTTTCCAAAGACCTCCTGATCACAGTTGTTTTGGATCTGTGATACTTGAGCATAATATCTTCTTTTTTTCAAATCATCCATCTTTGCAGTTATGTTATTCATGTATAGAATTTCTATCATACATGAAACATCTTTAGGAGCATAAGTGTGAAAACCTGATGTCCATTATATTTTCATAGGACTTGTTAGCCAAAGGCAAAGATCATTAAACCAGGCTTATGCTAAGAATTTATATTATGAACCTATGTTAGGTTCATTTAGCTGCAAGAGGGATCTGGTCATGTGTTGTGTGCTGTGAAGAAGTCATTAGGCACGGCTCTTACCCTAAGCAGTTAATCTGTGCATGATTAAGTCTTCAGTTATATGTGTATACTACTGATATTGCTTTCATCTTATTGATTTATAGTGTCTAGTTTTTAATCACTCTTAATTCAGGTATGTCTCACTTAGATGTATTTTTACCCAAAGATACCAGTTATATGCATGACACACTTAACCCACTGACTGCAGATGTGCTATATATGGCACTGGATGCATCTGGCAGTTGACTAGAGTGTGCCTTAAAAAATCCCAGGCACTGTGAATAGTGGCATGGTGAGCCAAGATACAAGTAGTGGCAACTCAGGCAGTATTTCAACATCCATTGCCCATACTTTTGGATCTCATCTGGACAGTAACCATCAAAATACGGTGGAGAATAGTACTTCATTTTTGCAGTGGCCAGGCAGAAAGGAAAATGTGTTGGTGATTACATGAATTAATATGAATCGTGTATATAGATAATGGAACATATATTATCGCAAATTGTAAAATGATTATCCGATGAGATGTATATACTGTATTATGCTCAAAAGAGGATGCATTATATGTATTGCAGGATGTGATCACTCTCCATGACTTTTAAGAAAAAGACTAGAAAATGTGAGATTTAGGATAAAGAAAAATACAGGTAGTGTTGTTAAGTATAATGTGTAGGATGGAGAGTTTGTTATAGTTTGTGGATTGAATTCCAGTATCCCGCTATAAGTGAGACTGAAAGAAAAGACATTAACCTGGGCTAAGGAGGGGAATGTAACAGTCAATGCATTGCTGGCTCACTTCCCCTCTTGATAGCCAGGTGCTTATATTTCCTTAGTAGGTGCTTACCAGTCAGTTATTGCCTATAATGTATCCTGCTTGCTAATGTATTCCTTCACTCTGCAATTCCCTTACATTTCTGCTAAATTTAGATTAATGCTTTTAAACATTTCTGCTAAATTTAAATTTATGCTTTTAACCCTTTCACTGCTTATTTTTGCAGCCTCTATATCATATATTAGTGAAGAAAATTTCGAAAAAAAAGCATCATGCTTTCCTCTGCATTGGTGTGGGAGGTTGACAAATGTATGTTATAGGGTCCCTTGACAGCAGCAGAGATCCTTTTTATTTCCAGTGTTCACAGAAAACATTGTATGTCCTCCATACATTTTTAGAGGCAATACACAGGTAAGGTTTGTCATGGGTACAAGCATATGACATTCTCATAGTGAAATCATATCTACAACTGGTTGATGCAAATAGTGTTTCTAACCTTGTGAACACCAGCAAGCCACCTCATTGTCCCTCAGGCTGTCTTAAGGGTTGGATGTTCTTTACTCCACCTGGCTGCCACTTCATTTTGGGAGTGTCACTTATGTGCACTGTATTTCTGCCTGTGTGTCAAGATGGTTGGCTCGGCTCATACCATTCTAAAGGGAAGAATGCCCAAATTCTTGTCTGGAAGCAAGAAAGTGTGGGAACATGGGCTTTTTAGGTACACTGGTTGCTCAGAACACACAATGAGGCAACTGCTACCTGCAGCAACTCTTCAGTGCCTTGCCTCATTCGAGGGATCAAGACCCAAAACGTGGACCTAGAATGCTTTAGGAATCTTGCTATTCATGCCCAGATTTGTGCAGATGATAATCAAGGCCAAAGGAAAGCTGAAAAAGTACTAAAGCATAATTTTGACATCACCTTGGAAAATGCATGGGGAGGCAGACAAGATATTTTTTGCAGACACTGAATGTAAGTATATGATGATTATGGATTTTTCTGGGTTTGATATTATACATACACCTTAAATTTTTTCACAGTTTTTATTATTCTCCTAGGTATGATTTCACACATCCCATGCATATCATGTGCATATATTTATTGTGTTTTTGTATTATTTATATTGTGTATGCACTATTTACATACTTACATAACATTTACACAGACAGAACACTATTTACTTGAATAAGTGGTAAAATAACTTTGATTTCATGAAGTATATAAACAGCAATATAAGAGATTTCGTTTTTACTGTAGAATTGTGTACAACTGCCAAATAAAACCACCATTAAGCAAAGATGATGCAGTTACTTATTTTTAGATGATTTATGGGTGACAGTAATGCATGAATTTTTTCCAGCAGTGTTAGTAGGTTGCTGGTGATATTTATGTAAGATATGGAATCATACATCAACTGGGAATTCAGACTGAGCCGTAGAATTCTGTGTGGCTTAGAGAACTCTATGATGTAGCACCACAGTCATGATTTGGAGCAATGAAAGGGTTACTTGATGCATATATGAAGCCTGATAATTAGTTCTAGTTTTATGGTGGAAATATAATATATTCTTTTTTTACTTGTGTTTGAATGTGCAGAAAGTGAAGTCACCTTGAAGATATTGCCCATAAAGAGGAGGTGAATAATAGATGAAAGGCAGAGAATAGTGACAAAACCATATGCTTGGGAGTGATTTTAATATCTCGGTTGGGGTTAAGTCCTTAAACTCCTGCATCTATAAAACAGAAAGAAAAGTGATGCATATGTGATGATGCTGTAGTGTACAGTGCTGTATGGTGACTTGCCTCTCTTCTGACTTTATAATATGTATCAGGAATTAACTTTTAAGTTTTAGTACCAGTTTGAAAATAACATCTTAACAACAGTTAACATTTAGAACTTTATGATTTAGAAAATTTTAAGGTATCTGCATTTTTTAACTGTAAATCTAAGTTATGGGAAAAGTGAAATATTTGCTCATTAACAATAGAGATCTTATTGGTATGTACTGTAGTGTTTCCACTGGTGTTATGATAACTTTCTTACTATTAACACTGTTGATGGCAAACTCAACAGAAGGTCTCAACTAAGTAACTATGAACTATATATTTTTAAATAAGGTATGACTTTTGCTCACCAGATTCAAATCTAATAAATCCTTGAGACCTTCTCTGGAGTTATTGTGGGCTTTATCTAACCAGCAGAGCGCCAAGCGACGCGACGACCTCCTCCAATCCTCGTTCCATAACCGAGGTGGCTCCAGCAATCCTCCTGTCTCCCATACTGGCCATTTACCTATGAACCTAAAACCTGGCTACTCACATACCAGCCTCAGTTCTCTTACCCAAACACCCTTATCAGTGTCATCATCATCTCCAACACCTTACACATACACTGTCTACACATTTCCTGGCTTTCAACCTGGCTACTTGCACTCTCACTCAAACTCTGTCATCCCCATACCTGTGGCAGTGTCTTCATCATCTCCAGCACCTAGTGCACAAACCACTACAGGGCTTTCAGTTTCCCAACACAAATGGCCTCACCATAGAATAGATCACAACTTGGATGCCATGGGTGACAACGCAAACTACGCCGTACCCCCCCCTCACCCCCGTCCACTGCACATCAGCCCAGAGGACTTGTCTCATGTAAGGATGGACTTGTCTTGTAGCTTTGATTTAATTTTTTGTTTTTTGATGGTAGATATTGAAACTTGCTGTAATGTGATAATAATTAAATCATTAACATGAATGTTACATACTTCCGAAGATTCATTTTTAATTCTTATAATGATACTGTATTTCAGGTTGTTGTACCTTCCTGAGTAATTGGTTACATGTTTGGTAGGTAGTGTGAGGAGGACGGAAAGTGGATGATTCTCCTGTACACTGTTTTCTTAAGTCATTGCAGTCTGATCCATAGAGAATCTGCACCAGAAGCACACATGAAAAAATTTTCATAAAGCAAGGAAACATAGATCTTTATGAAATGGAAATTCAAATTGCCTATCAGAGTGGTCAGTTTTCCTGAACGACCAGCTTATCTGAGCTCACCATCCTTGAGTCAAGTTGACTTCAGTTCTTCCCTCAAGAAATACATTGTTTGAGATAACCATCATTTAACCATCCATATTGAATTGATGATTGAATGTGTTACCAGAGGCCAAGCATAACTGGTGAAAAGGATACAGTTTACAAAGGCTCAGAGAACCATAAGGGACTGGAAGTTATCAAAAAGAAAGCATTACTGTTATCATTTCAGTACACTTTGGTGTCAAAGTATTATGCACGATGGCAAGAGACTTACTTGCTGCCCCACCAACATGTAGATTCCTGGCTTTCTGTCCACAAACATGCAGAGTATCCATGTCACTCATAACACTTCACAACATTTAACTCACTCAACTCATTCTTCATAGATATAGATTTTCCTGTGGTGAGCATTGTGTGCTAGCCTGCCTTTTGGCAAAATGTGAGGAGCATCATATAGAAGTAGTAGCTTGGAACATTAGATAGGAGAATTGTTAGATAGGGACATTGGACAGGAGCATAAGGTAGAAGTAATAGACACATTTAATACAAGTAGGCTGTAGAAACCTTAGGAAACACAGCACAGGGTGAGGCACTAAAGGCTAAGTAGTGGCATAGGAGTTCACCAGTTATGGAGATGCTCTTGCCATGCCCACCCCCTTGAAAGAGTTTCTGAAGGGCGCAGGTATCAGAGATATAGACAGCAAGAGAATGGGTGTTTGCACATGAGACTTTTTTTTGTCTAATCCTGTTGCTACCATATGAAGGCATGAAAGATGCTCAGGTATGTGAAATAGGAATTCAATCATAATGAGTAAATTTGACTGAATATACTGAAATAGAGCTGCACAAAAATGAATTTTCTGGCCTTGAGGTTTGGAATCAGAGACAGTGGGTAATGGTATTTAATTCTGTACCAGCTTCTGAGAGAGCAGTGCTTGGGGTTTGCTTGTTACAGGTAGGTGACAAGCCAGCTCTTGCATTTGATCTATCCTACAAAAATTGTAGGTAAGTCCACATATTCAGACAGTTCAAGCCAGGCAGATTAAAATTTAGTCTTAAGTCCCTGTTCAAACAAACAGAGTCTAACTCCAAACATTTTACTATAGGTAGGAAGGCATGGAACAAAACATCTCCCATCGTTGTGCAGCAGCAGCAAAGCATCTAGAAAGTATAAGACTGGAGAATTACACAGAAGGTGCCACAGATTGTCACTGTTTCAGCTTTCTTAACCCTTTTGATGCTTTACACCACATTATGCCACAATCATGACAAAGATGTTTCCCTTGATTTTACCAAGATTCCACATAAAGTGGCTGCTTCCCTTAACAATACCTCATTCCACCCAAACATGCAAACAGTGGTGAATGTATAATGATATAGAATAAGGATAATACTGTACAATACAGAACTGACTTGAGGTGTACTCCTCTAAATTTCTAGTAGTGTCATGTAAATTTTAATGACTTATAGTGATAAGGTGCAAGTACTGCAAACACCAATACTGTACTAGAATATAGTTGCCAGATATATTAGTTGGCCATTGATATTATCCAGAAAATGTTGATAGTATCCATAATCTTGGTGTTAGAATATGCCTGGAAGCATTCAGATCCTCTTAAAGGTGTAAGATTAGGCACGCTCCATGTAAACTTAAGACACAAAGACGCTTAAGGCATCTCTTTGGGCTGAAACATACACCATCTATCTCTACATTACATACAAGTATGTTTTTGTTGCTAGGAGGATGGGTGTATTTGATAAACATCCAAAGACCTCTAGACATGTAATGTAAGATTAAAATAATGCTATCGATTAGAGTGGTTTAGACCTCAACTCAGTTCAGAAAGTAGATTTTGCTTGGTTCCCTCAGAGAAAGGTTCCCAAGACCAAACTTTTCAGGGAATGGATGAAAACACCCAAAAACATCATTTTTTCAGTATTAACAGAAACAAATTTGTTCAGCATGACATTGTTCATGCAAACAGAACAAAGATACTTAGCATTGGCTAAAAATGTGGTGATGATGCAGGCCTTGCTGTAGTTATTGAAGGAGAATCTTGTAAAGCAAACCTACCGATAGAATCTTCCATATTTACTGCAAGGCTGTGTGATATTCCAGTTGCACTTAAACCAATAATTTACAATTTATCCCCATTTCCAGAGTGCACTCCAAGCCATATCACACTGTGCTTTAGTGCATCCCTTAGTTAAAAAATCTAAGACTGTATTATAAGAATCCACTTGAAGCATAAGTGTATAGAATCTTGCTGAAGTCCTGGACATGATGGTATTTGCAGTAATTAGATAGCAGATGCTGAAGCTAAAACAGCCATATGTAGCAACCTATATACACAATGCCATCTCAGAATGAGTTCATTTGCAGAGAATAGAATTATGTTAGATGCAAGTGGTATGCAAGATGAGACTTAGAAACCCAAAAAGATAATGATGTACTGAGGATAAAGAAAGCTGTTGAAGACGTATGGCATTCCTCCTACATCAGAAATTGCCATTTTTAGACAGTCCTTTTTATATTGAGAATTGCTCATATCATTTTGACCCATGACCATTTAAAGGAGAGGAGACCAACCCCAGTGTGTTGCAATATTATCATGAAACATGCACAAATGGAATACCAAAAACATTGGAACCTCAGAGTCAAATATAAGCTATGCACCATTATAACAATGGAAGGAATCAAAAGTATTGGAGAGATTTTAGACAATAATGTTAATTTAGATAGATGCCAAAACATATAATTTTACATAAATAGTTTTTGTAAAAGATAGCTAAAATGTATAAATCTGTGCAGATAGTTTCAGTCTTTAATTTTTCCATTCTAAAAAGCACTGAACAACCATTGAGTTCAAGGACTTGACAAATAACACAAATTATGTGATACGAGCTTTATTATTTTTTTGGTAGCATCTGCTAGGGGGCTTGGTGAAAGGGTTAGTATTGCAGTACCAGGTCACAACATTTCTTGCAGTGTCATTTTGCATCTTGAAATGAGATGTTTTTTATTAAATTTTCCTAAATTCTGTACATGCTCATTTTCTTTTCCTGGGAGAAAACTTTCATATTTAGATAACTTGATTAATTTATTTGCTTTTTATGCCTGCATTTCTATTGATCCTGTCTTTTGTAACTTCACATCTATCACTCTGCTCCTGAGTGAGCTTCATCATCATTGAAACAGTAGCTTTATCTGGCACACCGCTGTCTTGGCTTCATTACATGACATGGCAAGGAAGAGACATGTCCCAATTGTGGCCTTCTTAGATAAGAAGAGAATTGAATAGTATGAAAAGATAATATAAAAATAACTTTTTTGAGCTCCTCGGGTTTTTGTAGACTGAACTCTCAAATTTAAGATGGAGATGTCATACAAAAAGGGAAAGAAGAAAGAAGGAAGGGAATTCCACCATTTTGCAGTTCAAGAAGGAAGGAGATATCATAGCTGTCATTGTTTGGATGCTTGGTCTCTGCACAGAAACTATAGGATGCAGCACTTGCTTGTGTGCTGCAGGCCCAAGCCTTGCGGCTGAGACATATGCAATAAGCTCACATAAACAGTGGCTGAAATGATAGAGTATGAACAGAACTTCCCTCTAGGAAGAATGAGACCCTTGCTGATATGGAATAACTGCTTACAGGAAAATAAAATCCTGTGCTTTTACATTTCCATCAGCTTTTGGTGAGCAGAATTTGAAATGTTTATCAAATGGGGTTCCAGGGTAGAGTGGAGGCTATGATTATACCCAGCTCTTTTATGCTGTTGTAATGTTGAATTATAGTGTTATGATATTGATAGCAGGAAACAGACTTAGAGACATGTAGAAATTGCATGGTTGGGTTACTGCTTCCCCATATTGAGATGCTGTATAGGTCTGGATTACAATTAGATCAAGAAAAAGAATGAAATTGGAATCAAGAGAGGAGGGAGAGTAAGATGATTTATATGGAGAGGAACCAGTGGTCAGAGTCAATAGGATTAGATGTTGAAGAAAGATTATACGCAAAAGGACAGACCCCTAAGGGACATCATTGTTGATGAGTCTTTCCAAAGCAACCATCACAGTTGCTGACTAGAGAGAAAGATATGTAGTTGAGAGGAAGAAGCAGAGAAGCCAAAGAAAGCAAGTGTAGAGAGGAAAATTTCGTACCATACCCTGTCATATATTTTAGGATGTGGTGGGCCATTACTAAAGATTGGCCAAAATCCTTGTGTCAGAGGTAAGTCACATTGAAGAGAAGAGGACCTTGCATATTGATTGTCAGAAAAAAGGAATGAGATTCTAAATGAGAGTGGTGAGTTTTAAAGACTGGAGACAACCGAAGTGATAGCAATGGATCAATAGTTGAAAAGGTTAGAACAGAATAGCATCTTTTCTTAGAAATGGGCTGCAACAAGGCATGCTTCCAAGAAGTAAAAAGTTGCAAGTTTTTAGACAGACAAAATAGACAAGGATTGGAGCCAGCTCAAAGGTACACTCTCCTAGGATATCAGTAGATATGCCTTCTGAACCTTAAGTTTAACCCACTTTTTACTGGGAGAAGAATTGAAAGACCTTTTGCAAGAAAAGTAAATGAGAGGGCTTAAGCTCATTTGAAGATGGGGTGAAAGGTCTAGATATGAAATCATCCAAAACAGAGATAGGGGAAATTAAAGTCTGAAAAGAATGGGTGTGTAGGAGTGTTACCTGAGGATTGATCATGTTAGAAAAGTGGAGGAGAGTTAGAATTGTATCTATCTATCTGTCTACCTATCTATCTACCCATGTCTCTGACACCCATTCCCTCTGGGAATTCCCATCATGGAAGAGGCCATGGCTAAAGTCTCCTCTTATCCCTGTCCTTGTGTGCCTCCTGTGCATACACTATTCCATGCATTCTACCACCATTTCTCTGCCTTCAGTATCAGTATTCTTCCACTCTGTTTCCCCATGTCACAGGTGGTCTTCCTCTCACACTAACCCCTGTAATTATACTATCATACATTATCCTTGTAAACTACCCATCTTACATTTTTTTCCACATGCCTAAACCACCTCAAATTATACTTTTCACCCACTTTATCACTCCACAATCCATTCCCTTTGCAGTGCCATACCACATCTCTCATACACCCCCTTATTTGTTTCTTCATTCCAGTTAGTCATACCACATGTTCCTCTTAGATAGCTCATATCCACAGCCTGGATTCTTGACCTTTGTGACTCATTCCATGTCCATGCTTTGGCTGCATAGGTCAGGGTTGGGAGGACTATGCTGTCCCTTAATCCTCCCTTCACTTCCATACTTACACCTCTACCGTTCATTATTCTATTAAGGGACCCAATGACTCTTCTACCCTGTACTGCTGTCTCCCTTATCCCTACTTCCAAATAACCAAACTTACCCAAGACAACTCTTAAATATTTTAATTTTCTCACCCCTTCCAGTCTTTCTCCCTTCATTTCAAAAACACAGTTTGGTACACTTTCTTCTTTCACACTGTATGGTTTTGCCATATACATACTCTCACTCGTTTCCTTTCAAACACCGTTACTTTACTTTTACTTGCATTTATATTCAGTCACCTACTCTTACACACATAGAACACACTTACAGCCTTCTGCAACCCCTCTTTGCTCTTGGCAAACAACACAGTATCATCCACAAACAGGCTTGCTACTACCCATCATACCTCACTGCCACATTCCATCTCTGCACCCTGTTTTTCTTTCATCTTTCTTATCACTACATCCACAAGTATATTAAAAAGCCATGCAAACATCTCGCAGCCCTGCATCACACCCATATGCATACCGAAACTTTTGCTCAACTCTCCATCCACTCTTTCATGTGCATTTGCTCCTCTATAGAAGGATTTCACACCATCCAATAGTTGTATCCCTGCTCCATATATCCTTAACACACCCCATAAAGCATTCCACCCAGCTGTGTCATACACTTTCCCCAGATCCATTAAAGCTGCCTATAACTTCTTCCCCTTTTCTACTTTTCTAATCATCTTCACTGCAAAAATCTGATCTACACATCCCGTACCTTTCCTAAAACCCCTATGCTCCTCACTTATTCTACATTTAGTCACTTCCATAACACTGTCAATCAGCTTTCTTCCATTCACTTTTCCTGGTATACTTAACAGGCTTATTCCCCAATAATTGGTACATACGTGCTCAGCCCCTTTTCCTTTGAATAAAGGAACAGTAATAGCTTTTAGGCAATCCTTAGGCATAACCTTCTGTTTCCATGCTAAATGATATATCAGATGCACCCACTCTATCACACTTTCACCTCCATACTTCAGCTTTTCAGCTATGATACCATCCACTCCAGGAGCTTTTCCTACCTTCAGCCTGACTATTGCCTTTTTTTCTCCCTTTTTTGCTATAGGTCCTTGCACTTGTATCCTCTTCCTTCCATCATCCACACCCATGCATATAACAATTGTTGATTAACCTTCTCCTACATTCATCTGTACTTTAAAGTACTCTTTCCATTTTTCTTTCACTTCCTCCTTTTGATTCAGCAACTCCTCTTTCTTCCTTCTCACATTAACATTTCCACTCTTGCATGCACCCCTTTCCACTTCTTCCCAGTATAATTTCTGATTTTTCGTACTTTTCACTCTACTTTCTTCCAAAATCTTCACGTACTCTCTTTGCTTTCTTCTGTCAGCCCCTTAACTTTCTATATACACATCTTATATTCTTCCTTCCCCTTTTGTTGAACTTTCATTGGTACATTTCTCTTGAGCAGTCATCCATATTCCTTTTTGTTCTCTTCCACAGCATTTCTGATCTGTTCTCTCCACCACTTACATACCTTTTTAGTCCTGTATCCTCTTATCTTGTATCCAACTACTAATTTTACAACCTCTATTTAACTTTCTCTAAACATTTTAAACATCTCATTCACATATGACTGAATCTGTACATTTACTGCACTTCCATCTAAACTTTTGGTCATCCGTCTTGATACTCCTCCTTGTATTCTGTCTGATTCATCTCACTTGCCCACAGTTTTACCTCTCCAATCTTCCTAATGCCTTACCTCCACTTCTTGATCCTCACCACCACAAAAAAGAACTGTGAAATGGTCAGAGCCTCCAAAGAATCCTCCAACAACTCCAGCATCTAGCTTGGCATTTCTTTCATCCACTGCTACATCGTCAATCAAACCATTTTGCTCTTCTCTTCCATCATTTCTCATCATGTATACTTGTGGATCATCTTGTGCCAAAAAAGGTTGAATTATATGTTAATGGAAATGCTTTTGGTTAAGAAACAGAAAGACTTGTAAGGTAAAGAAGTCAAATTGGTGCAATGTCTCTTATGAAAACAGCTTTGCAGTGATTTTAAGCAGAAATGAAGGCAGAATGAGATTCAGAGAAGAGAAGAGTATCAGTTCTTGACAGGCATCAGAACAGTAGCTATAAGACCATGACTGGGGAGGTAAAGATTCAGAAGACAGGACATTTGTCTTCATCCCATCCAAGATGACCCCCATTAGATGGTCAGCACAACTGGAGACATCATGGCTAGGAAAGCAGTACTGGTCCTTTGGAGAATCAATCATAAAAGCTGCTTGAGGAGGATCATTAAGCTTTCCCAAAGTGCCAAAGTTGGCAATTTGAGAGGAGGATAAGGAGTGGACATGCCCAATTGAAAGTAATTATGAGATTGTGATCAGAAGACCATAAGCAGACAGAAGTAGTGCACATGTAATGGGAAGGTTTTTAGAGAGAAAAAAAGAGATGAAATAAATTAGAATAGTGATCTTGACAAGTCTGGTCTCCTTTTGGGTGTAAAATTAATTCCATCAGAAGAAAGATTAGTTAAATTAGACGAAAACATAAAGGGTCTCAGCTCCACTGGGATCAGTGTGAGTAGAACCAGTCCAATTTTTTTTTTTATCTCCATTGAAATCCCGTGCATAGAGGATTTCAGTGCATGAATATGCCTTATGGCAGGAACTCAAATAGTCAAAGAGATGTACATGACTGGCAGAATTGGGGCAAGATACACCAAACATAACCAAAGCTTGGAGGGTAAAGAAATTTTGAGCCAGATGGCATCATTGTTTTGCTCTCTTATTTTTCATACTACTGATGTTAAAACTACATAGAGTAATGGTTTGTGCATTAGAGACATGAAACTGTCAAGCAGAATAATGTCATACTAAAGTTTTGAATATATTGTACTGACTCATTATTAATACTGAATACTGTGAAATTGATATAGGAAAGAAGTTGCTGCTGCCAAGGAGTGTAGTGAAAATGATACTGTTAGGCAGACTAATTACTGATGTTAGGGAGAAGAGTCAAGTTAATAGTATTGAACATAAAGCTAAGTGTACTAGAGCTGAGTGTAGTGATACTAATTTTATTGAGGACACCAGTGATTGATGCTCATGATTGTAGTAAAGACACACCCACTATATTATCTGATATACTCCTTACTTCGTCAGTGCTGATTGCTGTCTAAGTATGTGTGAAGTTTTTATTTTCATATTCATCACAACTATTCTTGAGTTCATAGGTCAAGCATAAATGTTGATAATATCAGAGTTACCAGGAATGCCCTGACTCAGCACTTTTAACCTAGTTGTTCAGAACCTGTCCATACAATTATGAATTGAATCGGTTCTTCCTAGTTAGGGAAGATCTATAGAAAGCCGAGTGTTCTTGTAGGAATCCACAAATGACCTGGCCATTATACTGTATGATTGTATTTACAGTGGTTTGTTTAAGTTGTCATCATGGCCATTAGTTATTGTGGTGATAGTAGAAATCTTTCTATCCATCTATCTGTATCTCTAGAACACCTTCAAAGGGGTGGCCTTGGAAACAGAGTGCCCATAACTAGTGAATTCCATCATCATTCTTAGCCTTTATTGCCTCACCCTTAACAGGCCACTGGCAGAGGGCAACTCCAGTACAATGTATGCAGTGGCTCATGCCTAATATTCCTGCCTAATTT